>OMKX01076750.1:0-12892 GCA_900302425.1 Brosme brosme
GAATTAACAGGCAACAGGCAATTGTTTGGCATTTTGTGAAAGGGTACATTCTGAAAGCAACTGCTGTGTCTTAGTGATTCTTGTGATTCTTCCTGGTATTATGCCGCCTCTTCGCTCCACCGCCCTTTCAGCAGCCACCACTGAGCCCAATAGTGAATGAGGGGAGCTACTGAGAACAATTATTTATTAATATAGTGAAATGATAAAATATTGATGTAATATATTTATTTAAACATTTAACTACCAGAGGCAAACATTAAGAGATTACTTTTTCTTTGAGCAGCATGAAGTACGTCAATGTCATCTGAATTCATTCTGGAGGTTGGTTGTGGTGTTATCTTCCGTATTTTACCCAGACCCCACACACACACACATCAAACATAAATCACCGAAGATTAACTTCCCCCACTGCTTAGAAAGCCATTACATGGCTGTCACAATTAGTTGATTAAGCAGACTAATCATGACTCGGAATATTTGCAGACTTTTAATCATGTGTCCTATTGAATTAATATGTTTCTTTTTTGATTTTAGCCTGGTATATGCCATATCTACAGTGGCTGAGATGTGTCGAACGAACTGCATATCAAAAAGGCTTTGCAGCCACATCACAAGAGCAAAAGACATAACACAAATGCAATAGTCACAACACAATTGTGTTGTGACTATTGCTTTTGTGTTGTGGCTTTTGCAGTTTTTGTTGTGGCTTATTGGTGTGTGTTTTCCATTGATTCGCTTGTGGTTTCAGAATTTGTAAAGTGTTTATGATATGCAGTTTGTTCGATCTTGGTTTGCATGCAGAAGTCGAATGATTAAGTTAGAAATATATATGTTTTAAGGTGTTATAAATACGACATGCCAACACTTGCATAACAAAATGCAATCGTCAGAAGCATTTAATGAATAATCTAAATGATCAATAGTTGCAGTACTAAAAGTTAATCAAAAATAAATTATATAACAATAAACAGGTTCATGATTGGTGTACAACAGGTTTAGGAAATCTGAAGAATAGGCACAAAGAGTGTTATGTGACTGAGCCTACTTATCTTTGATATTCAGCCAAGCAGGCTAAAGGCCTAATATCAGTTACAAATCTGTTTAACTTTCTTGGCGAGTATAATTGATTGTGGTAATAAATAACATTACTATTTATCTCTAGGGACTATGAAGGATATCAAACCTGCGACCATAAATCCAAGCTAGGGGTCAGTGAGAAGCTCATCGTCAACATCAACATCACGACTCGATCAACGCCGTTCGCAACTTCGTACCCGGTTCTATTTAAATGCTGGTCCCTGAAAACGACTGGGACCATGTTGACGAATACTTCGACTCACTGTCCACTGTATTTGTATGTATGCATTAAGACACATCCGGCAGAGAACAAAAAGTCAACGTAACCTTTCTGCTGAGCCAAGATATATGTATATTTAGCTGCCTTGTTGGCAGTGACTTCTTCCATAACAGAGCCTAGCGAGAGATACCCCGAGAGAGATGGCCTGGCCCTGAGAAAAGAGCCTCAGGCTAGAAAATAAAAGCCAGGAACACTGAGATTATACCGCCCGCGTGACAATGAACCCTGCTAGTGCATCGACACAATCACACACAGACACACAAACAGACACCAACCATGCTAAATAAGGGGTTCAATGTCAGCCAAAAAGCGTCATGCGTTGCCTGGCGGGCTATAAAAGGATTGTAATTGCTACCCTGCCGCGACAGTGGATGAAGGGGGAACATAACACCCAGGCTCTCAGGTGGAGGATTCTGGTTTAGTAATTTAATTATTGGTAAGGCCTACTAGAGCCGATTTCCGCTGACGAGGCCTTGGAAGACAGAGGCTTCCTCCACTCCTACGACTCAGAGCATGGAGACAGAGAACAAGGACGTTTGTGTGAATGGTGTGTGCCGTTAGGCCATGTTTACACAGAACTATTATATGGCTAGAAATGAAAAGCTTTCAGCTCAAACTGCATTCATTTTACTGGCACTGCAACGTCTGACCCATTGACTGTAAAGTCGTGATTAATTATACAACAATCACTTAGCAATCATGAATCATTCAGCTGTTAAAATAGCTATTCATCCAGGCTTCGGGTTTCAGAAATACTGGGCTAAGAAGCTTTAACAGTACTTTGTTTTTTTTTATATTGACTAAGGAATGTTAAAACCAATATAAAACTAATAGTTCTAATACAGAGTTCAGCTGGCAACTTTAAATGCATAAAATGTGTCAAATTGTAGACCAACAATTTCATCCCACATTAAGTCTTTTATTTGTCATATGTTAATGTATTGGGCCCCTACAGACGCCATTCGGCTTTTAACAGACATACCATCTCAAGAACACACAAACGGTGTGTTCCATACAAGACCAAGTGTATAGCGGTTTTAACGTCAACGCCAACCAGCTAATATCACTGTTCACATCCTCCCTAGGGGTTGAGGTGTGTAGCACCAGCCGATACAGTGGTTGGTTAGTATGAATGAACCTGCACACCATCTGTGAACCTTGACACATGGTCCCTGGCCCGGTCTGAGAGCTGCACTCAATTACAAGTGAGATATCAGAAAGGGCAACTGACTGGAGAGGTAGTGAGGCGGGAATGGGCTATAAATAGCACCAGCTTCCGGCCACACTCTCACCACTTCCTGTTGACACGGTGCACCAATGAGATGACCCAGCTGGTGCCACGTCGGCATCAGTTCTCTGCAACAATAGTAGCATCTTTTCAGTAGAATTAATCATCAACACTTTTTGACAGCGCCTATTTGGCTGATCTAATAATTCGATATACTACTTTATTCTCTGATATAATGTACCTTGGACTGGACCTTACTCATCACCTGGTAGCAGTGGTATGCACAAATACGCTAAATCGATTGTGATTAAAGTTGTACTTGGCACAGTAGCAGTTCATTTTTGGACATGTCCACTGTATTTATTTTAGAGAAAATTGCTCACAATGCAATGTTCATGCCTTTTGACATTACCAGAAACTATTATATAATAACATGAGCATATTGGTTTTGCTTTAGTTTTGGTATTTTAAATCGGTTGAAGTAAAATGGAATACGCTGTATCGAGTTATTTGTAATACTATGTGTGAAAGGGAACATTGTTTGACGATAGGGCATTTTATTACAACTAGCCGTCTCATCAAAACACCATGGAGTTAAGATTATGTGTATGCAACGCTCTGCATGCGCTCCCTCAGTCAAGGTGCAAGCACCCACAAACATCCTCCCACAAATCACATACACTCCTGCAGTGCCTGTCACTATCTGGCAATGTCCTTTTCCCCAAGGTTAACAGTCTGCAACTGCTCGTTCACCCATCTCCTTGTCTGCCAGAGACCCATCCTGCGACTCCAGCAGCTCTACGTCCAGCAAGCCACAAGGATCATCACATCAGCCCTGATTACTACATCACAGACCATATATTACTTTATTTTATGAACCAATCTTAGACCGAGAGCAGCACTAGTAATACAAAACAAAAACAAGTCCTTGGCATAAGACGTCACTCATTTTTTTTACTGCATTCTGTTTGTAATCACTGAACTGTGGAAGCCCTTTACCGGTCTGGAGATCTTAGAGAAAGTGTAAGGGCCTGTACTGGGGAGCAAGGGTAGAGTACGGTACAATTGTGACGGCGGTGGAACGCACAGCCTGGCTTCTGCTCAACGCATGGGGCTTGCGCTGGATAACAAGCCGGGTGAGCAGCCAGGCAAAGCCAGAGACATGGTGCGGACAGAATGGAATAGGAGGAAGAGAGGTGTGAAAAGGTGAAAAGTGTCTGAGCATGTTTGTAGTTCTGGAGTTATAAGCCCAGCCTGGATTATCTTCAGTTTTCTTTTGGTTTCCTGACCATCTCATCTGCTTTATTCGCCTCTCCTAGCACCATTCCTGACCATTCACTACAGTTTCCATCCTCCTCCTCCTCCTCCTCACTATCTTAAATCACTCCATCTTTCACGCTCTCTCGGTACATCACTGAGACACACACTGTGGGGCTTGAGGCATGGTAGAGTAGAGAGCAAAAGAGAGCTGATGGCAGAAGAGAAAATTGCCTCTACAGGGACACCGGACAGAGAAACAAGCAAGGAATAAACATTTCAATGTTATGAGATGCATGTTTGTGCCGTGTGTTTGAGTCTTTGAGTAATTGTTTACGCAAATGCAGTTAACATCTGTGGAGTTACATAACCATCTCCTGGAAGTTGAGGACAGACCAAGGACACCTTCTCTATACAAAGGAAAGGCCGTCGAATTTGTATTATTGGGCAAAAAATATATGAAAACATATTTAATGCAATACATCATGGATTTATGTCTGAAAAACAGCCGACATCTGCAACAGTCTATCAGGTGTTGAAATTCAAATGGGTGATGCGTCTTTGCTTTTCTAAAAGGCACCAGCCTGTGTTACGCATTAAATACACAACATGATCTGCTAACCATCTGAGCTTACCAGCCACATGACTAGAAACATCATAGAGGAAAGATGCATGCACAAAGACTGTGTCCTGGATATAGTGCAGTACATTACAAAACTGTAATACATCAACAATAATAATAAATACGTTTTTTAGTATGGGAACTCTCTGAAGCATAATTCAAAATAATTACGTCTGACCTGGAAATAACAAGAATATCGAAAAACAAAAGCAAAAAATACTTTAGACTCAAGATTTTGAGTCTCATCAATCAGAAAGATGACAAGGTAATTCAAGCCAACACAATCTCCCCTTACACTCCCCTTGTTATGTTAACGTCTGTGTAGTCATTACAACCTGCATGTAGGAGTGGCCAGCAGTGCATTCAAAGTGAATACGCCTCTGGGATTTCAAGAATAGAAAGTAAACAATGGTTATTTACAACAAATAGGGATAAGAAGAATTAATGTCGATATGTTCTATGCAAACTTGTTATCCCTACAGCGATGAAACAATGAAATGCTGGTCATTTGAGGTCTATCCTTCCCCAGTAATTCGTATCCTTTGCCCAGACAAAATATTGTCTCCTTCTATGCTTCAAGCCTGGCTGATAGCTGTGGAACGGACAGTGCGAGAAAATGCAGCTCAGAGCTGACCGGAAGATGCCCTTGGCATTAGAGCTTCCGAGAGTCTGGTGTTTGGCACGTGGCATCCAAAGGGATGCCAGACGGTTTATTTCTGACATACTGAGCAGGCATGCAGAGACATCAGGGAGAAACGCTGTATAGATGAACACTTGTTTGGGTTTGCAGTGAGGATCAGCAAACTTGGATACTGTGAATGACCCCGGAGACTTTGAATTAACTTTCTGTTTCTGGGCATGTTTTTTGGGGGGGGATTGTAGAGCTGGATGGTGAAGTTAAGTAATGTAGACAAGATAAAACCAGCAAGTAGAGGAATCAATTTCTTTACTCACAACAGAGCAACCTGCTCAACCACCCCCACCCCCCTGAAGAACAGGAAGGGTGTATCTGGTGTACAGTCATTACGTCCAATACTTACAGTTTAGTCAACGGATCAATGTGGCAACCTGAGCCATGCAGCACTCGACAAAATCGTTCACTATTAATGAGGCTTCTGTTGTATTACAGAAGTCCACAGAAAGCCTCGAATGACTTCTCTTTTCAGTAATGTCTTCCCATAGCTGTGCTGTGTCTTTTCTGATTAAATGTTACCACAGCATGTCGCCATAAGCGGAGCCAAAAGCTGACACACAGCTAAAGATCGACATTCCAGCTTCTACTCATGCGCAACAAATAACAGCAACGCACGGCTCTACATAAAATCGTCCATTCCCATGATTACAAGCTCTCTCGCAGAATCAATCTCTCTCTTTCCCCTTCTCCTCTCCTGTCCTTCCTTCGGTCTGCAGCTCTTTGACCCAGTGGCCCAGTGTTTATTTAGCCATCAGGTCTCCGAGTCAATATATGCCTTTATTTAGTCATTCCCTCACAGTGCATCTGTCCTTGTGCTTGGGATATTAACTTCCGCATGGGCGTGCGCACACACACACACAAAACACACACGCACGCGTACGCACACGTCACTTTCAAAGAGGCCATGCGTCAACTTGTTACGAGATGCTGTGCAAATCAAACATTAAATCCCAACCCCGTTTACGCACACCCTTTAGAAGTACTAAAACCATTCCAATGCCTGAGGACTCCTCACTTTTTAATCCTTTCCTAACCACAATAAAAATATTATAAAAAAATAAAAACTTCATACGTAATATCACTTGTTATATTGTTTCAAAAATAACATAATTGGTTAAAAAAAACATCTTGTCTAAAAAAGTTATTGAATATAGCATAGACTTAATGTTAACAAATTAAAATTGTATCTTTGAGATGAGTTGGTCTGAATGAAATTCATTACTAGAATGGAAAAGAATATGTCGTTTGATTTACTTTGGTCAAGCTTATACGTAGAATTTATATTTTTCTTTGCCCTTTAAGTAGCAGCACACAAAGAAACCACCTTGTATGTTGAGTCCATTTACCCATTCATATTCAAGAGGTTTAGTTCTTGGAATAAACGTCAGTGGTCCATTCCTGCTTGCGGATCAGTTGTTGACATTATTACTGCAGGTGACGGGCTCCCTGCAGGTTTAGCTCGTCAGCTTTATCTGCTGGCAAGTAAAATGAAGGACAGAGATCTAACAGGAAAAACAGGGTGCCGCTTCCCCGAAATAAGGAGTGGTCTTTTACGTAGAACCAGGAATAGCCGGCATGCAAGTAAATCCTTTCGTGAACAATGGAACCAGGAGAGAAAAGGCAGACCAGGTTCAACAAGGTAAATAATGTTTGGTATGAAATAATAGGGGGTGGTGGCTAGTCTCAATAATTAGGTCTGCCAGGCAGAGTGCTCAGTGAATCTATCCTGGTTCCATTTTAACTCCCCAATTAATCATTTTGTATATGCAAAAACATTTTGCTTATGCGAAAACACTTCACAAAGCCAAAAGAGATGGAAGAGTTAGAGAAAAGGGGTCCAGTGTGGTATTTGGGTCAACATCGTTCCTATTTTCAAGGCATTACATTTGTTTATCCACCTCAACAACTGTTGACCGACTGGCACTTTGTTGATTGGAGAGATGGCAGTTGGGTGCTCTCTTTGTTCTCCCCTCCCAAGTGCTCTAATGACATTAATTATGCTGGTTCAGAGTTTGTTTAACGAGGCCCTGCCGGCGTACGGAAGGGAAAGGATCTCTGTGGAAAATGAGAATGTTACATATCTTTGAGAGTGAACCCCCTTGAGCCGATTTGTTTAATGTTTATACAGCATACGCTGTGCCCTTGAGCAAGACACGAGACTGCTTACTTATGCTGTGATATATGCAAACAAGTGCAGGTTTTTAATTAAATATTTGTTTATTGTTTAGATTACACACATAAACAGAGTGACTCAAAGGGTAGAGAAAGCCACGACAACAACCTTCTTTAATCAAGGTTGTGATAGACGTAATTCAACTGCAATCAAAATGTGCCAATTCAAAACTTGCCTGTTGGGAACAGGCCGATTGCTTGGCCACCGCATTGCTGCTTGCAGCTTTCTCGAGAACCATTCATCCAAACAACTTGACAATGCACTTTCTTGGGTCCTCAGCAATTCTCCCATGTGGGCGAATTGCTGGTGGGAAGTCAATCGGATGGGAATTGGGTATCAAATGTATGGTTGATCAAACCGAGGGACTGTAACCGGGCTGCTTTGTTACAGGCTAGCCTGTGGATAAGATAACCTTTAAAGTTGAAGCCTTATTTCCCCATAGCAACCAAACAGAGCACCAGATACTGAGCATGGCGAAAAGGGTAGGAGGGGGAGGGAACGTGAAGAAATCATGATATGGGAAAAAAATCCTTTTCATAGCTCTACGAGCTCTTTTCGTTATCTCTTAACAGCTAGGAATGGGCAATTTTTTTATATTGAATTAATTAATTAGCATTTCTACTTTCCTACGGTTTGTGAAATGGCTGAAACGGAAAATTGTGATCTAAACAGCTCTACACTCCGCAGATTTGTTTTGCCCTAAAGGGCAAGTGAACCCGTTGTTTCAGCTGGGATTTGAATACTATTTAAAAAATGCGTTTTGGGCGGAGAGTTCTAGTTCTACTTTGTGTTACAAAAATATAAAGACTTTTTAGAAACGTTGTTGTGTATGAGCTTTATAATGAAGAACGATGACAATATGAATCTTAACCCTCACTCGGATACAGACATCAAAATAAATCCGGGAAGCCTAACAATCTCTCGGAAGTAATCATCAAAATTTGTCCAATGCGAGCTCCACATATCTGCACCTTCACAAACACTGTGGCGTTATACGATAAGTGTCCAAGAAGCTTAACCCTCTTTCGGAAACCGCATTTAACCGCTGCCCAGACAGCGCGCTACACGTCCACACACATCGCCCCCGGTGTCCCTTGGTCATGATGTCGAGGAGTACTAACAAGCATTTCGGCGTCACAAAGGATTTGCAGAGTGGAACGTTCACGTAGTGTTTTGGGGAGACAAGGGTTTTTACTCATGTTTTCGCTAAATGAAGGTCTTATTTCGGAAACAGTGAGGAAATGGCATAGATTACTATGTTGACGATCATATAAGACATATCACTACGTTTATGGGGAACACAACCGACTAATTCCATCACCTGCCACAGAGGCATGCGGTGGAATTGCAGGTTTGTGTAGTACCAAGAGATGCAGATGCCAGCTCAAGCCACAAAGCGCTTACAAAAAAAGCAGGTAACCTTGGCAGCAGCATTTTAATTCCTTATGACAAGAAAGGGCCCTGGTGGCAGGCGATCACAGATGTGGTGGCATATTAAATTGCAAAAGATATGGACCCCATTTATACAGTAGAAAAAAGGGGTCCGTTAAGATGTTGCAAACTATGGACTATATATTTTGGTATTTTTTGTTTGTTTAGAGAAAAACTCGATTTTTGTTTTGGGCCAAATCACCCAGCCCTACTTACAACACAGAGCAAAAGAAGGAGGAGGAAATACAGCTGTGTGGATCATTTTTCCCTGTCACTTGACCATTGGCGTGGCCATGTCTCAGCTAGAGTTGCGTAGAAAACATAAATTACTACTGGCAGAAAATGAAAGGGTGGCTCAATAGAGAGTTCTAGCAGATAATACGAGTGAGACTGAGTCTTGGGAATAGACATAGAACAGATGTAGAAAAAAATCTAACAGGCCGCAACTGAGCACAAGAAATGGGAAGGAGATGGATGACAATTTTAAGGACAATGACAGTTGCGGTGTAAAATTACGTTTGCACTTTCATATCTGCTTTTATCAACTGTCGCATTTATACAGAGCAGTATCTTCAACATTAGTGTGTCAGAATCCCCTGAGCCAGTGGAGGGTGCACCCACAGTGGTCTTACCTATCTGTCGCTCCAAGTCAGCTGTCTCGTCCGGTGTTGCCCTGGGCAGCACCCCGGGGTCGCTGAAGCTGGTCCTCAGCAGGGTACCCAGCACAAACAGAAACAGCGCGCCGCCTATCACCGGGATGGCTGGGGTCAGCTGGCGAGCCAGGAACGGACAGCTGAGCAGGCAGGAGTGGATGGAGGTGGAGGTGGAGGCGGGGGACAGAGGGAGATTGTGGGTTGGGGGAAGGGGGGTGGACAATAGATTAATTATCTAGCTATCGGCCAGTGATTAAGAAGTCTATCTCAAGCATGACTGGCCATCTCAAACAACATCGTCAATAAGAGTGGAGCGAATGAAAGACATCAGATCCACATGGTTATTCTGTTTGACTTGTGATGGTAAAGTGGTAAAAAAAAGCTGCATGTTCAAACAGCCAAAGCCCAGAGGGATTTAAAGGACAAACATAAGCAGAGAGCCAGAGAGACAGCCATCTACCCAAATACAAACAGCCCTCCGGCGATTAGCAACACCCACAGCCACTACTAAAAGGAAAGCCTTCAATGGTAAGTTAGTGGTGTAATCAAATCAGTAGTAGTTAATTACCAGTGCTTAGACATAATACCGAAACACACATACAAACACTGTGTCAGGGGTCAGGGCCCTTGCCGTGTGTTCTACTCTGATTGTATAAAAAAATATCCACCTAATCCTGTCAACTGGCCAACAATCCCGGTGCTTATTTACAGTAATCACAAATGGGATGATAGGAATGGCTCCAGACCACTACATTTCTCTGAAGACTTTGGTCCAACACGGAAGAAAGAGATATGGTATGGGGGGAAAGTGGAAGTGGTGGCATTCCTGGAGAGAAGAGGGGGGAACTGACTGAGCATATGGCAGCCATGTGGTTCCAGGGATGCCTCAGAGAATTACAAAAAATATTTTTTATATAAATGTGTCTGAGTTTCCTTATAGTGCATTAGCCTAAGTAGGGCTGGGAGATTTGGCCTAAAAATAAAATCAACATTTTTCTTCTTTTTTTTTTAAACTCATGGACACTTTTCGAACTAAAAAGACAAAAAAATATGGTCCATCATTTGCAGTATCTTAATAAACCCCTTTTTTCTACTGAATAAATGGGGGCCACATCTTTTGCGATGTTATATGTCACCACATCTTTGATCATCTGCCACCGGGGCCCTTTCAATTCATAAGGAATGCTGCTGCTTTTATCACTCAGTGGGTTTACATGACAGAGTAGAAAATCGAATTAATGGCTCAATGCTACTAAGATCGAGTTATTACTTGCATATATATACCTTAGTCCGACTTAAAATGAACAGGATCGAGTTCCTCAAAGTCGGACTAAGACCCCGAGATAACTCTGTTAATGAAATAAGACCTTAATTTAGCGAAAACAGGAGTAAAATCCTATCTATGTGTTTGCCAGTTTCCCCAAAAACATAACTTAAACGTTCCACTCTGCCTTGAATGCATGGTCTTTTCGGGACGCCGAAGTGCATATACTCTTCAACGTCACATCCAAGGGAAACTGGAGGCGAGGTGTGTGTGGAAGTGTCGCGCTCTGTCTGGTATGGAAACTGGTATGGTATTGTTTGCGCGTTGACAACAAACTTTTATGAATCACGGTTTTGTGGTTCAGCCATTTCACAAACCGTAGGAAAGTAAAAATACAAATAAATCTATTAAACCGAAAAAAAATCGCCCAGCCCTAATCCTAAACAGTTCATACAGTGCATCCTTCAGACATTGGATTGCACCCAAAAAGACTTGCCTTCATGCAGTGACGGTGATTCAATCCAGTATAGACTAGTCTCTCAGAAAGGATGCAGTCTGCTATACAGGAGACTTAAGGACATGGAACAAAAGATGAGACTAGTTGCTGGGAGAGGGTTGATGGCTGGGGGGGAGGAAGAAACCTTTCTCATTATGATAATGTTCAGCAGTCAGCTGAGAAATGCCGGGGATGGTAGGAAAGCCATTTACTGTCAATCACAAAGCACTTAAGGACTCAATCTGTCATTGACCCATACATTGATCAATGTAAAGCATCAAATCCTGTGAATAGAGGGCTGAAATGTCACCGCTGTCTTTGTGACATTGACTTTGGACGAAGGGGTCAATATTACGGCGAAACCGTAATCAAGGTGATCGCTTTCTCATCCCCTCATCACGGTTTGAATATACGACAGAGAGAGCCGGTGAACTTCGGATGACTTGGTAACCCAACAGTTCTGTTTTGCAGGTGAAATACAAAGTCACAGTCAATCAAATGTAATGGGTAGCAATGACATTAAAGACTTTTTTCCAGCCTGCGTTTGGTTGGTGCTGATGGACGTAACACCACATCCCCTCCAGATGGTTGCACCTTGGGTGGGCGCTCACAACTGCTGTTGTGTGCCAAGACCTGCGACTCTCTCAACAACTACGCCAAGTTATATATAGGACTGCTATTGTAAACTATGCCAACTATGGCGGCAAACATGGATCCATTCTAATAATTATTGCAAATAGGTTTGGGAAAAGGAGAAGTTCTTTGCGTAATTGAAGCCTCTGTTTAGCCACAAACATTTTAAGCCAATAACCTGAGATGTCAACCCTGTAGAGCAGTGGTTCCCAACCTTTTTTCTCCAGGGCCCCCCTATTTCACTTCTGATGGAATTCGCGCCCCCCCCAGAAGCTTTTAAAGGAAAATCATACATTTCTATTTTTTGTGCCTTTATTTAATAAATGCAATTATTTACAGTGCATGTCATTAACAGACCTACATTAATGTGAACCTTGGGCTTGCATACCCACAGCCAGGGCTGGAATTATTTACAGTGCATGGCAATAACAGACCTATTAATTAAAAATTACACCACTCGGCCGTCAAAATACCTCTAACCAAGAGAGGTCTCCCGCCCCCCATGAGCTCTCTGGCGCCCCCCCAGGGGGGTCCTGACCCCCAGGTTGGGAACCACTGCTGTAGAGGATGGAAGAAATAAAGGTTGAAGAAGGGGTTTCTCAATGGTCCTGTGTCTTGCTGAGGATAAACAGATGACCATGGGTGTCCGCCTTGCTGGCAGACACCCATGGTCCAGCACTTGCTGGCATGTCGTCCAGTGCTGGAGTGTCTGTACTCCAGTGAGACACATTGCAGTAATTCAATACACCTTATTAAATGCTGTTGGTCGGATAATACTGCCATTAAACAGGGTGCACATCAACGCATGAATGAAACAAGCAGTTCTTATTCTCACTCACTGATAACTAACTGTTCTGAATGTGGATTTGAATTAACTCAGCCTTTCTTTTTAACTTTCTTTAGGTTGAATCTTCAAAAAGAATTAATGCAATTGAAAGCTGGTTGAGAGAGTGGATCATAATCAGGAATAAGCTTAACTGAAGGCCTTCACGCCAACAAAGGGTCTCCAATATGTTTAACTGAAGGGATTGGAGCCAATCCTGCTGTCCACATCTGGACAGAGGGGGGGGGGGGGGGGGGGCAA
>OMKX01076766.1:0-11318 GCA_900302425.1 Brosme brosme
TGTCTACAGGCTAGAGGAAGACTACGATGGCGAAGACATCTACGAAGATCTCATGAGGACCGAACAGCAAGCGCCCATGGTACCACACACACACACACATGCAAATGCACACATACACACGCACTATACACACACACAGATGCACACACACACACCCACACCGTTTATATACAGTAACATTTGTTGTGCTTGTTTGCCCAGCAGCAGCAACAGCAGCCGGAACAGGATGTTAGGAGCTGCTGTCTGTCTGAGATCAAGCAGACAGAGGAGAAATACACTGAGACCCTGGAGTCAATAGAGAAGGTAAAATACCTCATTCATATATACTTAATATACACATGTATACATCAAGTTGGAGGTACTTCTACGATTTGGAGGAATTCTGCGCTAAACTTGAGACACAGTTTTAATATAGTGGCAAAAGTGTATAGTGTACTTAAAGGGGCAGTGAACCCAAAATCGTTTTTTTTTTTTTTTTTAAACGTGGTAATATGCCTTTTATGATCTTCATGTCATCACTGTTACGTCAATGTGCCTTTTCTGAGGCATTTCGATGTCACGACGAAGGGCTTCGGCAGCTAAATCTGTGGATGTGTGGAAAACCGTCTGGGCAGCGGTTGATTGTGGCGGCCTTGAAATCTCAACCCCATTTTGTTTAAAACTCATTGTGAATGAATTCGAGCTGAAACAGGGAGCTCACTTAGACTCTGAGTTGAGTGCAAAAATTCCTCACAATTGTAGAAGTATTTTCCAAAGCAAACATACATTATTCTTCACTTCCTCTTTTACCTACAACAACAACTATAATCATTAATTCCATGCAAACAGAAAATCTGTTTGTTTACGCTAAGGTGTTTTTGGGGGGAAAGTGACAACGACAAAAACAAATATGTTTTTTCCACTTCCCTGCAGTATTTCCTGAACCCCCTCAAGAAATTCTTCTCAGCGGCAGAAATCGACAAGGTTTTCCTCAACATCCCAGTAGGTGTCCGCTTTGGTTTCATTCTTTCTCTCCTCTCTAATTGTCACATTAAGAAGCTGCGTCCCTACAGTCACTGATGTGTCGCTTCCTCAAAAGGACCTGGTGAAAGTTCATAAGAGCCTGATGGTGGACGTGCAGGACTCCATCCTGAATAGGAACTCTTTAAACCTCTACCAGATCTTTATCACCTACAAGGAGAGGTAACTGTAAACACACAGTCCCCTTTCTTACCGTTCTGTTTACCGAGGAAGGGAAGTGACGTTCCCTTCCTGACTCAGGAAGAGAACCCCTGCTCCCAATCATAAAGGAGAAAAATGAAAGGGGAAAAAGTTCAATGCTCAAAATAGAGTTTGATTATTCACTTTACAAGTAAGATACATTCACTTATATATTTAGATGGTTCAGAATGAACACATTGAGAAGGACCTTTAACTCATTGAATATAATCCTCTCTGTCTATGCTTCCCTGTGGACAGATTGCTGATCTATGGAATCTACTGCAGTCAGGTGGAGATAGCCATCGCCGTGCTGGACCTCATCTGCAAGGAGAAAGAGGACGTCCGTCTCAAGCTAGAGGTATATCTGACCGTTGTTTACAACAGACATACAAATACACAGTAATGACCCACATACAACAGCAAATACTCAAGACACCCAAACTATGCTTAACATGAATATTGTAGCACTCTCTAGTGGTTGTTTTTGTGAACTGCATTACAGATGGGCTCTGGCATATTACATATATATAATACATGATTGTTAAAAAACAAATACCATGTCACCCGAATTGAATACATCCTTAATATGTGATTCCTGCTCTCCATTATTTTACGTCATACTGTTCAGTTCATGTTGATCTTAAAAAGTGCCATCATGTTACTTTGCAATTTGCTAATTTTGTCTCGTATGTATCTAATAGGAGTGTGCCAGGAGGGCTAACAATGGCAAGTTTACCCTGCGGGATCTGCTGGTCGTCCCCATGCAGAGAGTCCTCAAGTACCATCTACTGCTGCAGGTATATGCTGAGCTCCCAGGATTCTTCTAAGCTTTGAAAGTATATTGAAGTCTTTCTATTTCGTATCCATAGTGCTCAGGGAACAAGCAAAATAAGTAAAAAATCAATACCATACTAGGTTCCCCAGCTGTAGTTATGGTATTAGAGCTTGTAGCATCGGCATTGTAGCATCAGCCCAACCCAAACAGACCTGCACATGGTTTTTTTAATTGTACTTTCATCAGCAGCCACTTGGGGGCGACATATTCCACGTTATCCCCCCAAAAGACCTTAAGGAACGTTTCAGAGGTTCGGTTTCACATTGCTAAAAATATATATTTTTTTCTAATAACCTGGGTTAACATAGGCAATTATATCCATTACATCCGCTCTCTCTCACAAAGCCCCTCTACTTTCCTCTCGTTTATATCCCTTGATAACATCTTTTTTTAAATCTTTGTTTTGGCTTGGGGGGGAACAAGTGTGGCACTGGTAGCATATCTCACTGATTTAAGTGAGAAACCAAGACCTGAGCACTTGTGTGGTGTATATTTAGTTTTATCACTGCTGGGAAGAGGTGGCTCTTTAAATGCCCGCAAAGAAATCAAATAAAAAGCACTACATCCTCCTAATTCACCTGGATACCATTTTCCCTTTGCTGGCAGCGTGAGAAGTTCACCTCTAGTTAGAACGAATCAGAGGTGAAGGTGTGGGCTGACAGCACGCTGATGCCAGCCAATAGCGAGTGGGTTTTAATTAGTTGGAAGAGGTCAGGCCCCTCCCCTGGTGTCAGTGGGCGGTGACCCGGCATGTTCTCCACGCTGCGCCCCCCTATTGTACCGGGTTTGTGTTGCCGATGGTGGGCGGCGAGCTTGATGAAGGCTAGGAAAGGTTAGGGTAAGAAGTTCATATGCATCAAGGTAGGAGCGTGAACTGACTCTCACACACACATGCATGGATACACACACGTACATGCATGCACGCATTTACGTGCACACAAACGCATGGATGCACACACACACACACGCGCACACACACACATACAAGCAAAACTTCACCACCTCAATTCAGTGGAAAAAGCAGTCCCCAACATGTTGCCAACGACCAGTACCAATTTACCCTCAACAATATTCAACATATTCACCAAAGTGATTGGTGATCACGGCTGAAGTTAGTCTTGATCGACAACAGTGTTATTGTTACTTGGCTGCATGCGTACCTAGAACCCCAAGTAGGAAGCCTCATTATATGAATATGTTGTTGTTTTTTAAGACTACAGTAGTTGTTTTTCTAATGATATCTGAAAAAGACAGGCTCTGCTTATGTTACACGTTGAATGTTGTACTTAGCTGTTTTCACAGCTAAACACAACTGGAAATCGGGATTGTAGAGCTAGTTACCTAGGGAGACGACAAAAGGACACCCAATCAATTTATACAAAATCCCCATTATTGCCAGTTAATGAAACTTTGTTGCGGTCGTCCGTTGACGTCCTACATATAAATATAAATGTCACACGATCGCCGGAACATGCTCTAGATAGCTCTCGCCACATGCAGCGTTAAACTAACATGGCATTGGCGTATTATTGTCGCATCAATCTGTCTAAAATGCCATGAGTCTCATAAATCATATGCAAAAAGTAAAATGCAAGTTATTATATATTCATGGCACTTTAGGGTGCCCTACAGATTGCCGCGTGTGTATTTGTGCACTGTAATAGCATTGGCCCAACATATCTGCTGGTCCGGACCGATGAGATGGAGAGGCCGGGGAACACATCGCTGAGGGCAAGGGGTGTCAGTGAATGAACTGAACCCCATCATTGTACATTTGGGCAATGATGGGGAGATCAGATGTTAATCACGTGACAGTAGTCCATTAATCGTGAGGTGGCTTATACAATGGCAAGGCACGGTGATTGATTCGAATTGCATGCTCTGTTTTAGCCCTGGACAGCACTTTGAGATTGCTGGCATGAACGCTCTTCATAAATACAATTAGTTATTATTATTATTTATGAATTATTCTCCCAGGCCTATTCGTCTGAGTCACTCAAGAAAAGGTGTTGGGTTTGCTTAGCTGGTTCGGGGAGATTCTCATTCTTTGTATTATCATAGGTTTTGTTCATGCTGGAGAGAGGTCTGTCTAACCATGTGTTTTTTTTCAAGACCCCTCATTCATCCGAGCTCTACATACGCACTGATTAAATTTGAGATTAGACAATAGGCTGTCTATTCATCGCTGCGGTCTGAAGAAAAGTCGCCCGTCTATCACTGACGCTGAAATGACCTCCGTCATATAATAGCAGTGTGTGTATATGTATTCCTGTGTGTGTGTGTGTGTGTGTGTGTGCGTGCGTGCGTGCGTGCGTGTGTGCGTGTTTGCATGGGCACCTGTGTGCATGTCTATGTCATTGTTCATCTTTTCTTTTGTCTATCCCACAGGAGCTGGTGAAACACACTCACGACACGGCTGACAAGAGCAACTTGAGGATGGCCCTCGACGCCATGAAAGTAAGTGTGGTGCTGGTTGTAATCATTGTGATTTTAAAGTCGGCCGCGAACCCCACGCAACTCAAGGACCCATATTTAGGCACAAAAAATACTCTGAAACCAACCACTCGATGCACCGCCGACGCGTTTTTGAGCCGTTAAAAATAATAAATCATTCATGTTTGGCAGATGGAATTAAGTGTGAAGTGATTAAATGAAAGCATTTACACCACAGTGTTCTGTGAAGAGCACCCCGCTCACACGGCAAACACTTCAGCGCGTCTGCCTCTGATAAGAAGATGACACCGTTTGGGCTGTCGTCAAAAATGCAAGCAATGTCTCAAAGGATTTTCTTGGTATGTGAAGATGTGAGATCTGTGTTTGTGTGTGTGTGCGTGTGTGTGTGTGTGTGTGTTTGTGCGTGTGGGCCTGCGTGCGTGTGTGAGAGAGTTGATTACTTTTCTTACAATTCTTTTATTGTTGTGTGTGTGTGTGTGTGTGTGTGTGTGTGTCCCAGGACCTGGCCCAGTACGTCAACGAGGTTAAGAGGGACAATGAGACACTGAGAGAGATCGACCAATACCAGAGGTCCATCGAAAACTTGGTAAACCCAATATCATGCATACATCTACATCTGTGCTCTATGGGACTAGATAATGGTATGATTTGTATTTATTTTTGAGGTATATAACATGCATGGCCTTCTAGGTGAGGATCAAAACGTTACGTCTGTCCAAGACCCCGTCCAGACGTACACAAATACTTTTGTGACCGTCCTATGGGGGACGTACACAAAAACATTCCTGTTCACACCAGCAGTTTTACATCTAACATATCTCTGTCCACACAAGAACACAAAGACAATTGAAAGTGATAATGTATCTTATAAATAAGTCAAACACCAGAAGAACATTAATTAACAAACATAATACAACACCTGCCAATGCGCAAATTGAGGTCACGTTGTCAACGATTACAAAACTCTGCACCTCCGACGGTGTTTTCAGTTTGCAGTGACCGGAAAAACACTACGTGTCCCAAACATATTCGTATGTATGCGGGGGGCCTGAATAGAGATAACCAGCCCGGGCAGCTGGCCCAGGCTGCTGACGAGGCTGATGAGTCCCAGGTGAGTGGCTCTCCCCAGGGGGCGGAGCTACTCGGGGAGCTGATCTGCGCCCTGCTGTCCACTAGCATAGTGGTGCTGAATGTCTGTGGCCGCCATATGCCAGTCTATGGCCATGTGATGTCCTGGTGCTGCCCCGAGCCCGCTCACAATATACAGATAGATATGTAGATAGACAGATACTGTATGTTGACAAATAGATGGATTCATCTACTGAGTTGCAATGTGCTTACCCTGTCTTACAAGCAGCAAAGAAAATGAATATTATGTATATGTATATATATTAATATAAAGTAAATAATAGTAATAAATTCATAATGATAGTAAAAACCTATACATGCATTATTTTAAGCTTTGAGCAGTAAATGTTTGGTATAGTCACAAAACAAATATATAAATCGAATAATACATTTTCAAATTTCAAACGAATTCTCTTCTGACGATCGTAGAATCTTTACACTATTGGAATAGATAACCCAGTAAACCATGCAACGCAAACTGTGTTTTTAATAACTCTGTATCCCTTCCTCTCCTCTGGGTCTCCAGAACCAGCCTCTCATCAACTACGGCCGACCCAAGGGCGATGGAGAAGTACGCATCGTCTCCAACTTTGACAAGAGGAAACAAGACAGGTAATTCATGCCCTCAATGTGGATCAGTATCGAAAAACAAAATACATACGCAAGATCAAGACGCGTGACAACAGAGGTAAATGTAGGAGGATGAAAACAGTTGACAAAGGGAGACAGGGGCGGGGAGGGGCGACAAAAGAACTGATAAGTAGCTAATATTCATCTTCCTGTGAGCAACTTTCCAGCAGAGCAGCACGCCATTGATGGAAACACTGAGAGAGCGAGGTCAACTGATAGGATAGTCGATAACATATAATGCCTCGCAGCGTATTTCACCTTAATGGAGCGCTCTTCACCTCGCCGCTGATAGAAGGGCCTAACGCAGCGGCGTCGACGTTGTCACTTCCATCACTTACACCTTTAGCCCTACCAGAGCGTGCTCCTTCATTGTCTCTCTCTCTCTCTGTCTCTCTCTCTCCCAGGCACATCTTTCTCTTCGACTTGGCCGTCATCGTGTGTAAGCGGCGCGGAGACAACTATGAGCTGAAGGACGTGCTGTACCTCAACTTCTACAAGATCACCGACAACCCCACCTCAGACAGAGAAGGTAAAAAGGTCAGTGGGCAACGGCAATGCAAAACCAATCCATTAGTAACCACCCTTGTGTTCCCAGTGCGCCGATGCACCGCTGTCCTGTATCGTTTCTTTTCCTCCATCTTCACGCTGATACTATGCCCTCATCACATGCTGTCAAACAACTCCACTGACAACTCTGATGTTGTGAAAAATAGTATCTGCTCTATGCAGGCAGAGCTTGGTGCTTTGGTAAAACCACACCAAAGTCTTATCTTTCCTTTTTTCTTATTGAGGAAAACTCTAACGGAAACTGCCGAAAGCATAAAAAAGTTTTTTTCTGGTAGATTCAGTTTGTTTGACGTACAAGAAGCTGTACTGTTCCAAAATGGATGTCATCGTCCACGACAGCACTGAGTAGCCAGGTGTCAAGTGATGAGGTTCCCTGATAGATTTATAAATTGTATTTAGTTATTTAGTCTGTAAAACGATAGGTCATAGCTTACAAGATAGCGATCACGATTGTTAATTGTTAACAATTGCATTGTGGTAGCGTTTTATAAAAAGGCGTCCTCTCTACGGCCGTTTGTCTGTGATTGGCTACTAGGAGCATGGCGGCACAACATGGTGGGCTCCGTGGTAGAGGACCCGCTCCCTATGTGGATATTCAAACATACATGAATATTATATTACATTTCTGCCAAGTCCGTTCCAGTAGATGCCACTTAATTATTGGTTTTACCGTTTACATTACATTGTTGATTTGTCTTTTAATTCAAATGAAAAACGACCAGTTGAAGTGATGCTGATTGCGGTTGAAAACTGAGATCAACTAGGAAACTAATTGAAGGAGAGCTTGAACTAAACGACTGTGAGCCCACTGCTGTTCAATAGCCAAACGTTGAATGGCAAATGGGTAATAAAAAATTGTGGAGGTACTGGGTGAAGGAGATGATCGTCATGACGATAAGAGGAAAGGCATTTTTAGTGCCAGGTTTTTCTTGTTTTGTAGATTTACATACCTCTCACAGACAACAACATAAAAAGGCTCATTGACTAAGGCTGCATCCCTATTTCCGAACTCAGTTCTATAAAAGACAAAGAAACGTAAATCACTAGACGAACACGAGAGCGTCCCCAACAGGAGCTGCAAACATGACCCAAACACAGCACACAAAACACAATGATGAATTAGTCAAATTTGAATGAAATTGAAACAGTAGATCGGAAACTGAGACACGGAAAATGTTATCGATTATCTCACCTGTTGATCATTAGTGACATTTTGGATCAAGTGATGTGTCAAAATATGTTTTGGGGCTGTCCCTGCTATGGGCTTAGTCAGTGTAGCAGCATATCTTTTGGAGTGCAGCAGAGATGGTTGAGTGCAGAGCGTTTATATTGATGAAAGCAAATTAGCCGTGGCTAATGAGAGCAATCCAGGACAATTAGAGATTACTTCACTCTGGGCTTCAGGGGTCAGCCGTGTATAACACACACACACACATACACACATTAAGATATATGAATACATCTGACAAGAGCAATACATCCGAACAATATGGATATATATTGCCGGTGGACTCGGCTATTCTCTGTTCATTTATGGCTTCTTGTCCACAAGTGTCCCCTGTTTCTTTGTGTTGTGTTTTGCGGAGGGATTATGGAGGAGGAGGGGGCTTGGTGCGTGATGTACACCCCCAGATGGTGTCTTTTCTTTCTGTCGCCAAATGCTGATAAATGGTGAGAGTGACAGCTTGTCAGGGCGGGGCGTCTCCCTGGGTTTCCATCAAAGGGACTCTGTGATCAATGTCGTTTAATCTGCTGTGCGATCATTATGCAAATGCAGCTCTATGTGTGTGTGCGCACGGGTGTTCATGTGTGTGTAATTATCCGTATGATCCGGACGTTTGTATGATACTGATTTATGTGTGTTCGTGTGTTTGTGTGTGTGTGTGTGTGTTTGTGTGTGTGGGTGCGTTTGTGCATTGGTGTGTTCACATGCGTGGTAGCTTCACGTAAAACAACATGAATGGATCATGGTGCGATGTACTTGCGATGGAGCGAACAGAGTAAATCGGTGGATCATGTGTTTCGACCCGATGCATCTGTCATGTGTGTCTACTCTCCTCTCCACTTACTGGAGATCATCGTTTTTTACCACGCACACACAGACAGGCAGATACACACGCACACACACATACGTACGCACACACACAACCTACCACACACACGCACGGCCACCGTGATCGGCGCAAACACAATCACAAATCAATAAAATAACACACTTACAGACACTTACATGCTTGTTCATAGAACCCATTGAACCCCTACACAAACACACAGACACGCTCACACACGCACACAAACTCACCAGAGGACAGAGATGGTAGAGGACAGAGATGCTAAGGGGGATGCTAATGTCAGGTGATGAATGTGTGCGGCCCTCCAAGGCTGCTTACGGCCATATATCATTTGGTGCTAAATGAAGCTTCAGTGTGTGTACGGCGGTGGCTGGCGAGCGCATCAATGATTTAACACTGCGCTCGCAAAGCGCTCAGCACCATGCAGACCCGACCAGCCACCCCATGAGAACCCATCTCACTCACCTGATATTAGATGTAAGCCATTAGGTTTGATTGTTTATTTTGCGGTTGGGTGTCATACGCTGCAAGTGCCTGCGGGGCTGGAAATGTGATCGTTTGGCTTCAGGATCATGCTGCTTGTGATTGGTTTATGTGCGCCAAGTGATTAGTGCAAAGGTGATGTCGCTTTTCATAGTTTGTTCGGCACCAATTTGAGCCAATCCAAAATGGCTGCTGTAATAACCCATGTTTCACCAGAAACGGTGCTGTCTCTGAGGTTTAATTTGATTTGGTTAGCCTGTAAAGTAGCTGAACATTGGTTTGTGGATAATGGGATCAGAGTCACGCTGTTGTGCTACATGGTGGCATGCCACGATGGCAACCTTATTAAGCCCTGCAGGACAGCTTATAGCACGGTTTTGACACGCTTAGTGTGGCAAAGCTAGCTGAGTGAGGCAATGGTGGGTCAGATAATGACACGGTTAAATGCAAATAAAATGTTTTTATTGAAAAGTGTGCATGGGGAGGAGGTGAGCACAGGAACAAAACAGAATATCTTCTTCACCCAACCTAGGTCCTTATGTTGGTCTCCTCCCAGTGCCTCCGTGATTCTCTTAAACGAGAACCAAACTCCCTGACACCGCAATCGCTTTCAGGGGTTTGTTCATTCTGGGCCAGGGCTGCCGGCTCCCCTGTAAACGTCCCTTCAGTTCACGTTCAACAAGCGGAGCACAGGTGTGGCGCATCAACGCTTGATCAGCAAGTAACTGCAGGGCGACCAAGCCAATCAGCGTTAACGCATGCAACAGCATGTGTTCAACCTAGAGAGGGAGGCATCTCATGCATACCCATCGACACGTGGCGTTTGGCTTTGGTCTTCCTCGAGTTCCCTCAGCTTCTCCCCATTGACCCAGTCGGAGAACCTCCTTGTTAAAACCATTTAGCTAATTGTCAGTGATTTGTTCCAGCTGTTTCGCCTCCAGATCTGTATCAGCTGGTGTGCATAGAACTGATTACTCAGTACTACGCCCAAATATGGCCTGCTCCCTCTTCGCGAAGGGGAGCTGTCCAGGGTTCAGGGTTCAGGGTTCAGCTCTTATCTCTATGGAGAGTCTCTGTGGGGGCTCCACACTAGATGTTTGTTTCCAACGATTCTGTTTTAAACTTTAACTTCGTATCAAATTTCCTGAATTCCTTATTGAATTGAAATTAATTTAATTAAATTACATTGAATTGAATTGAGTGAAATTTCACTGCAAAACAAAAATAATTGTGTCTGTCTCTGTGGCTGAATCCCTCTTGGCTTCCACAGTGGTGCTACGGCTTCTACCTGACCCACCACCAGGGACACACGGGCTTCGAGCTGTTCTTCAAGACCAAGGAGCTGAAGAAGAAGTGGTTGGACCAGTTTGAGATGGCCGTGTGGGTATACAGTTCATCAGCTAACAACTGACTCAATGTTGCTGTGTGTGTGTGTGTGTGTGTGTGTGTGTATGTGTTTGTGTGTATTTAGATGGTTTTGTGCATTCAAGCGGGATTGTGTACCTGTGTTCGTGTGCATATGTATCTCTGTTATTTCACACTCAGTGCGTGTGTTTGTGTGTGTGTCTGTGTGTGTCTGTGTGTTACTTTGAATGTGTGGGTGTTTGCCTGTTGGCCAAGTGAAGTATTGACTTTTGCATGGGCGTTGTGTGATCAGGTCTGCACGCTTGCCACTGTTATTTGACTGTGTGTGTGTGTGTGTGTGTGTGTGTGTGTGTGTGTGTGTGTGTGTGTGTGTGTGTGTGTGTGTGTGTGTGTGTGTGTGTGAGAGTTTTTGTGTGTGTGTGTGTGTGTGTGTGTGTGTGTGTGTGTGTGTGTGTGTGTGTGTGTGTGTGTGGTGTGTGTACCTGTGTGTGTTTGTGTGTGCACACACACACACACACACACACACACACACACACACACACACACACACACACACACACACACACACACACACACACACACAC
>OMKX01076827.1:0-11274 GCA_900302425.1 Brosme brosme
GGATCAGGGCGATGAAGAGGGGGAGATCCCTCATTAGCCTCGTCCATCCCCAAACAGCAACTTTTGTTTTTTTTCGACGACAATGTCAAAAGTGCCGCCTATTAGTGCCACTTACACTGACACACACCTTTGGGAAGGGAAGGCATGCGACTGTAGCCTTTCACCATGACAACCGCTTGATGTGGAGCCGCAGCCGTCAGCACGGCCGTCGTACTGAGTGCTCCCCGGTCCGGTCTGGAAATAAGTAGTTCCTGAGAGACAAGAGGCCCGGGATTAAGTCTGCCGCCAGAGCCAACCCAGGGCTTGATACTGGAGAAGGACTTGCACAATGCTTGTCGACAACGTTTTAATGCACTTTGTTTACGAAATCGGATTTGTCTCGTGCCGAAACAAACACCGCATCTGCTCTCAACAGAGCCTTTATGTTTTGTAAAGACAAGATTATGCATATTGTCTTGGTGTAGACTGGGTGGGATGTGAAACTGTGAGGGCGGTAGATTACCCCCTTGAAAGGAATATAGTATAACACATTTAACATATCATTTAGCATTTGGTGGGTCTTTGAGGCGTATGTTGAAGGATTTCCTACATCCCCCTGATGTTACCCGGTGATCAAGCGACTGTAACGAAGCCTGTGATCACTCCGTCCACGTGTTTGCTAGGTGAACGGTGTGACTGGCATGCTGATCGCTAACAGGAGACACGACAGCCAGGTGAAGACCTACATCACCTACAACAAAGGCCGGGAGTGGAGGCTTCTGCAGGCGCCCTCCATGGACATAGATGGGAACGACATTCACTGCATACTGGTATGTATTCACACTATGACCGCCTGATGCATGGAAGTACTTCACCTTGATGGGTGTCATTGCTGTTGGATCTGCAATGTTGAATGCGAGGCACCGATCCAATCGTAAACATATTTGCAATTAAAGTCGCCATGTGGGAGACCGACCCCCTCCAAGTGAGTAGGCAGGAGACTTTCAGAATTCAAATAACTAAATAACAGCGTTCTGTCCGCTTTAACTGGCTGCGCAACTGTGAGACGCGAACCGACTCTGCGTCGCGCGGCGTGTGGGTGGTGTGAGTGGGAGGGGTTCTGGGATCGCCGACAGTGAGATGAGACATGACACCGCCGCAGAACGTGCTTGTAGAGGTGCTTGAGAGGTACGGGCTGGCCGGCAGATTTTATTTGTAGAATATATCAGAGACAGGATTGATAGCGTTATTGAAGTCACTATCGATCAGCATTGACTACAGATATGTCCAGATCCTTTCAGGATACCAGCTACGTTAGTTAAGTTACGTATTGCAACCTTAAGACAATGTGTTTATATGTATACTTCATTAGTAAACTCTTGTATTTTTAGATAGCAGCTATCACTGCACATAACGATCAGTTTTTTGAAAAGGAAAATAACCGTGACACAAATGGGGTATGGTTAATAGCAAGAAGGGATTAAATGAAAAACAAAGAAATATGGTATAAGGAAGCACACAAGCAAGCAACGGAATGAAACAACTTATGGTCAACAAGGTACTAACTCCTCAAGACAACGTTTTTTCAAAATGCAGGGTTTGATTCATAATGCAGAAGAAAAAAACATCTCTAACCCAATACATATGTATGTGCTTCAGTGTTTTGAAGACGAAAGGCCGTGAATTTAGGACCATATATTGGGTCATACAACATTGTGTCCAGTTAGACACTATCGTATGCAGCAGTGAACACAGTTATAGATTGATTGATACAGATTGTATGAAAATAGGGGCTGCCAGTTTGACGCATGAGGGCCACTTTATCAATGCACTTAATCTGAGATGCAGAATGCAAACGGCCCCACTCTTACAATTTATGGGAACGGATCTCTAGATATAAACATTTATCATATGCGGTAGACAATGCTGCATTAAATCAGCCGTCTCTGCTGCACATCAACCACAGGTAGCAAACTGTATACAGATGGCAGGCCATGGTCAGGATTTCAGCTGTAAACAAATGTTATAAGAATGCTATACCCGGCTTTCTATTTGAGGTTAGCGACGATTGAAACATAAACAAAAACAAACAAAAACCGTGGATCATGTCGTTAAGCTCGAATCCTCCTTGTATCATACCAGCAGCGTTCACTGTTCCTCATTCGATTATTTTACCCTCATCTCACTTGCTCGCTTGGTTAGCGCTGTTACTCGATGAGGAGGCCTGAAACTCGATCAGTTCATGGCCAACGGCGTCTTCTGCTGGTGGTTCTCTAATGCACCAGACCGCTCGGTCCCAGTGGTTGGGGAGATAGGCTAAAGAAAAAGCTACCACTAAACTACGGTGATGAATGTTGCTCTCTTGCACCATGGTGAGAGATAGATAATGTGCTGTATTCTGGGATGGCTGCAGTCCCTGCTTCTTAAGACAGCCCAGCACACACGGAAGAATGACGACAACAAAAACAACAACAAAGCCGACTGCTAATAAGGACTTCATAATGTTTAGGAGTTGACTGGCAGAACGTGGCGTTCCAGCACACAGGTTTACCCTGATGCTGCGTTTTTGTGACATTTTAATTACTGTTGCTTGTTTTTTTTTATATCCTGATCAGTCCCTGTGTCCTCTCTACCCAACTCTACTGTCACGCAATCAGCTGTTATGATGAGCACCAATGCTCTCTCTCTGTCTCTGTCTCTGTCTCTGTCTCTTTCTTTCTCTTTCTCTTTCTCGCTCTCTTTCTCCTTCTCCTTCTCTCTCTTTCTCCCCTCTCTCTCTCTCTCTCTCTCTCGCTCTCTCTCTCTCTCTCTCTCTCTCTTTTTTTTTTCTCTTTTTTTTTTTTTTCTCTTTTCTCTCTCTCTCTCTCTCTCTCTCTCTCTCTCTCTCTCTCACGGGCCTATGCATTTATGCAAATTACATTGCTGATTGTTTTTAATGACAGATAAAATGCAATTAACACAAGTCACAGTTGGTGTCATTTGGAAGCTTTAGACTAATGCAATTTGCTTGGATGTTTTTTGGCGGTATATATATATATTTTTTATATCCTTAACTCATATTTACTTAATGGTAAATGGAATGAACTGAGGGGAATGCTTTTTTATTGATGGACTTGCCAGGGAACAACCCGGGTAATTACCCATCATAATGTGTTTTCTTGCAGCGTCTTTACAGTGTTGTATGTATTTTCAAAGCTTTTCTCCCAAAGTGCTGTGTATTGAGGACAGCTTTTCTTCCTTTAGCCTTTCTGCTCACTTCATCTGCAACTGCAAATGTCAGAGAACCCCTACTTGTCAGGAACCATCTCCACCAAGAGCTCGGCGCCGGGAATTATAGTTGCTACAGGTGAGATGGAAAAATCCATTATCTCTGGTAAATTCTCAATAGCACCACTCAACACGGGACAAATGGCTTTTCACAACGGATATGCTGGCTGCTACTGAAAATGTGTCATTTCACCCTTTGGTCATTGAATGTACCTTACCTTTACTAAAACATGTCAATCATGATTTTGTACAAACATCAATGACATTTGAGCGAGATATGGCTATGGTGCTTACTTTTGCAAGGCCAAAAACAGTTCCTCCTAAGTCTTTAAACTTTTATATCTATATATATATCTATATAGATACGAACACACATATACCATCTTAACTATACGGTGAGTGCGGTGAATTACTTTTTTGCATGGGTGGCCCCAGTGGGAATTTAACCCCTAACCCTGGCAGTATTAATGTTGAACATGCTCTACCAGTTGAGCTAGACAGGACCACTTTTTTAACATGCAAGGACGGTAGTTGTCCCTTACATGTTGATTTTGTTTCCCTGCGTGCATAATGATGTGCTCTACTTAGTAGCATCATCTTAATATTTACCTCTATTTAGTTCCCTCCCCTTGTCACCCAAACTGCTCCTCGGTTTGCCTCTGCATCGTCTCACTTCGCTTCACCTCCATTATTTCACAGCAACATGGGATGCGCCGCTCATTGCCGCAGGAGCCATTTTCCAAAGGCGTATATTAGATTGAACTCATAAAAATATATTGAGATAACGTTGTGGGAAATTGACAGAGATTAAAAATAGCGTGGGTGTATCGAGGTTCCTAATGCAGGTGTGTGGCTCTTTGATTAATGGCGCGGGGCGACGAAATTGAAGAGCGCATTCGTGTCTGTGGAGCGCCGACACGAGATGAGGGATAGACAACTCTGAGGCTGTATGTTTTTGATAAATGAATGTGTCCGTGCGCATGGTAATATGTGTGAATTGATAGGCGTATCCGTTAAGAGCCTTGCACAGTGTGGCTTTAAATCCATTGCCACCCAAGTCTTTGTAGTGGGGCATATGCCTTTAGCGGTGGGGCGTATGCCTTTCACTTTCCCGCTCCGACTTCAGGGTGTCGACCGGTGAAGATGTCCTCTCAGTAACATGACAAACACGATTGCCCGCCTGTTTACTGGGCTGTCGCGGCCAAGACAGCAGAACCAATCAACAGGGGTAGGCGACATGGGTGCACCATATCGGGGAGTGCTGTTTTGATTGCTTTGGTGAAGAAATTGCCAAAGCGAGTGATTTATTTAGGTACCTCTGAGCTCCGTATTGTGTAAAAATCGTACATTCTTCACATTGTATGTATGTTGTCTCTGATTAACATTACACCTATTCTGCATACAAAACAATGTACTTATGCAAATTTAATTGCAGGAAATATCGGGGCAGAGTTGTCCTACAACAACGTTGGCATGTTTATATCATCCGATGCCGGCAACAGCTGGAGACAGGTAAGCTTGAGTAATTCACGACGATCAAATCCATGTGTGTTGTATGTGCGTTTAACCACAACATGAGTGTCTGCATTATGTATATAAAGAAATCACAAGGTGAGATTTTGCATACATGTCTTTGTGCGGATCTTCGAAGAGGAACACATTGTGTGGTTTCTGTATATGCATGTAAAGAAATCACACGTCTTTGTGCAGATCTTCGAAGAGGCACACAGTGTGTGGTTTCTAGTATGTATGTAAAGAAATCGCACGTTTTTGTGCAGATCTTCGAAGAGGCACACAGTGTGTGGTTTCTAGTATGTATGTAAAGAAATCGCACGTCTTTGTGCAGATCTTCGAAGAGGAACACAATGTGTGGTTTCTAGACAAAGGAGGTGCCCTTGTGGCAGTGAAACAGCCATCTGTACCAACGAGACACTTATGGTAAGTCCCCATTCTATGTTGAAGTCATCAAGCATTAACGCCCACAAGGTTTGGCACGGCACAAACATGCTTGTGTATACGTGTACGTTTCTGTTAATGACAAACAGTACATGTTTGTAATAACATGTTCCTTTCATTTTGGTCAAATTGGTTGCTTGCCTTTCGCCTGAGTGCAGACTAATCCAAGTGGGACCAGATCTGTTTGCCAGACACTTCTGTAACAGTTTGGAAATTAGTTTTAGAACTAGCGAGGTGTAGCCTTCTGGGTTTTAGTCCCCAAACCAATTTAAGTGCTACGAAACAGAGATAGATAAGAGGGGGGAAAAAAAGGATCTTGCTTGCCTTTTAGGGCGGCAGTCGTCTTTGTTTCAAAGCTCGCTGTCTGGTTAAAACATTCCCCTGGCCTGAATCCTCATCATGGATGCATGTCAAAGCCTTTCTTTGTCAACGCTTTTAGCCAGATGAAAGTCGCAGTGCTGGTGGTTTTTCGGAGGCAACAAGGGAGAAGAAAAGGACATGTTCTCATTGTTCCAGACACAAGTGTGCACCGTTGCAACCAATGTCATACTCTGGCGCTGGAGAGTTCTGTCTTTTGCAACATGTTGATAAGCTGTCAGAATCAATACTGGGATTCCCGTAGATGAAAGCTATCCAGCGGTTGTTTTTTTGTTGGTCTCTCTGCAGTGAAACATGAAACAATTCTGTTCTTGTCTGTTGTTATGTAACCCAGTTCCAACACTCTTTTCCTAGCAGAAGCCCAACGCGTCCTCAGTTCATGTTATATGGAGTCCATTTTCTGTATTATTACTTCGCTAGTGACATAGCTCTCTTCTTTTTATTCCACGCCTCTAAAACTAGGGGCTAATTGCATGGGCCTCTGCTTTCATTTTGCCACTGAAATGTTCCCCGCGACCTCAATGAAAAAAAAATAGCGTGTGCGTGCGTTCGTGCTTGCGTATGTGCGTGCGTGCGTTCGCCCTGCCGGTGCATGTGTGTGTTCCGACCGTTGGAAAACCAGTGGATAACTTTGACAGAAGGTTAACAGAAAGCTAAAACTCGCATCAGCACCGTTCACTTTCGGGAGGCCGAGGGTGACGCCGCCTCTCTTCCACAGGATCAGCTTTGACGAGGGCAGACAGTGGACGCGACACAGCTTCTCCATGGTGCCTCTGTTTGTGGACGGCGTGTTGGTGGAGGCCGGAGCGGAGAACCAGATCATGACGTAGGCAACTCTCGGTTACTTTGTGTTGTTCCCGTTCAAAGGTGGCTTCTGGAGGAGACAGTCGGCGCGCTCATTAGAGCGGGCTCTGTGAGCGGGGCCCGAGGCTAGAGGAACTTAACTGTATCCGTTTGCATGCGCAGCGGTGTGTGTGTGTGTGTGTGTGAAGTCTTTATGAGGCTGTTTGAAATAAACGCCTTGGGGTGATATCTGTTAAGTGCATGTGCACTAGATTAAATACCATTTTGGGAGGTGATTTAGGTGTAAAAAAAAAGGGGTACAATTAACATAATAGACATTCTGTCAAACACAGTGTGTAAAACTTCAGTTCACCACCAAATGATTAACTATTGATTGAAGGGCAAAATATCATTGTATATTGCAATTGTACAGTGGTGGTAAGTGTGTATGGGTTATTATAATCACTTCATGTCTTTACATCTTAAAGCTTCTTCGGCCACTTCAGCCACCGATCTGAATGGCAGCTCATTAAAATCGATTACAAGTCAGTCTTCAGCAGGAGATGTACTGAGGAAGATTACCAAACTTGGCACCTGAATAATCAGGTAATGCAAACCGTGGCTCACCATAACCTGCTTGTGGTGCCTTGGCCTCAGTGCCCATCACATGAACGTAAAATTGTTTGGTTTTGAGTGATGCTATTTGTCTTGGCCAAAGGGAGAACCGTGCGTGATGGGACAAAAACAGATCTACATGAAACGCAGGCCCGGGAACTACTGCATGCTGGGAAGGGATTATTCCCGAGTTCTCTCAACGGAGTCGTGTATCTGCAAGGCGCAAGACTTTGAATGGTGAGTGATTCATTTGATGTTGGTTTGATTTCATTTGGTAGAGGAGATGTTCTGTAATTGTGTCAAATGTAAAAGGAATTTATCCAGATTGATTTACAATGCTTGGATTTAATCCATTTGGTAGAGTAGGGGTGTGAGGTTTCAAACTGATCACATGTTCTTTGAAAGCATTTCTTTCTATGGAATTGAATGTAACGCTGGGAAAACTATGTTCATAATTGTGTTGAGAAGATGAGAGGGAGCTAAATTTCCATTTGTATGCTAATCCTGGGCATGTTGTATTATTCCTTTATCTTGCAAAGACAGGGAACAATGAACAAACTCGTCAAATACACAGCAGTTATTTAGGTAACATAATGGAAGGTGGACCGAGCAGCGTTAATTGGTTTTAACATGAACTGCTAAACTTCACCTAATAAAATGTGCTGTATATATTTCAGTCACTGTGCCATAATGTTTTGACATTTTTAACATAGTCAAATTGTATGAAACATTCATGACATACATTATAAGTTTAATGGAGTAATTAATTAGCAGCAAAATGTTGGAGGCAAAGTTGTTAACACAGACTTTTCTAAATTGAACACTAGACATTCTGCTGAGTCAGGCTATTTGCTCCCTTAACAATTTTCTCCCCAATCAATCATTCCAAAGTAAGTTTTCGGTTTTGAGGTTCCGGTATTTTGGTGTTATTACTCTTACTCTATTACAATTTGTCTCCTGCACAACACAAACCTTGTTCCTCGTTAGACATATGAACCTATGCATATAGTGTGCTGTAGGGGACCTGCAATTAAAAAGCCCATCATTTCTTCATCACTGCACTGTAAACAGGTTTGGCTTTTTGTTATGGCCGAGCAAACGATGAATCAATGTCATGGATACAGAGAGTGAAAGTAGGAAGGCCTTAGTCGCCTATAGAAAGACACCCTGCTCCACACACTGTTAGGGAACAGTTGTCAACAGTGTTTTCCCTAATCAATACCTAATAATGATGTTCCGCCATGCAAGACAGCCCCGTCGGACCCAGTTATGAGAAGATGGAGGAGATAGAATAAATAGAAGAAAACAGCAAAACGAAGACACTGTGTTGCAATGTGTCTCCTTCCCCCAGTGCCGGCGCTGATTATGCACTGTGGTGAGGCTCTGCTTTGTTTGTCTGCCAGTGATTATGGATACGAGCGACGGGGCGACGGGAACTGCAGGCCTGCCTTCTGGTTCAACCCTTACATCCTCTCCAAAAGTTGCAGCCAGGGGCAGAACTACTTCAACAGCACTGGGTGAGTGGGTTCGGCTCGGCAGTATGTCTCGTGTGTGTGCGTGAGATGCCAGCAACGCGGTAGAGTTAGGGCACATCACATTTTGGTAATTAATGGATTAAATATGCATGGCATTTTTCGGGATTAATGCAACGCAGAAGACACGATTTAGAGTTGGAATGAATGCGTGACATTGCCCATGCTTCAGATTTATAAAGGGATAGGTCGCTATTAGGGAAGGGGTTGGCTGAATACTTAAAGGGGTACTGAAAGAATATAGGAAATGAAAGGTCCATGCATGTGTGTGTGTCCACTCGTTACTCTGGTACGATTCCCCAACCTCGTAAGGAGTAGACATCATGGATTTACACTCAGCCAGGGACGTCAGCAGAGTGGTTCCCTCTGACGGTACCAGCTCTATACATCCATACTAACAGAATAGAGACATGGAATCATCAGGGGGGGAAATATGTACATGGGTAAAGAAGGAACGCATTGCCCCAGGATGTTAACAGGTATCACAAGACCAAGGTGAGAACAAACGCGTAGTTACTCGCCCTGACACGTGAATGGTTCCCCATGGGCAGCGGTCATATGGAGACCACCGAGGTAGTGGATCCCAACCAACAGCCCCATCTCTCTGAACTGGGTTCCAGAAGTACATTTTATTAAATATCGTTGTAGCTTTACCTCGGTCAGCTTCATCAACAGGCTTCAACACCAAGGCTGCGAACACTCTCGTCGTGTAGACAAAGCGTAGTTTCAAGAAAGGAGGAGTCAATATAAATACATGTATAATCATGGAATCAAAGCTGAGTGTATGGGTTTTGGTTCTGCTTCCATATATTTAAAAAACACTCGATAAATCTGCTCGAACTCAATGTTCCTCAAATAATAGGGAAATAATTGTTGTTCCTTCTTTGTTCTGTCGGATTTGAAGATTGCATCCACTCTATTAGACATAAGATGTATGCTTGCGTCTTTCAGTGACCTTTCCTTCTCAACTCAGAGTCCCAGTTGAATACTAAACCTACTGTTAAACACGTATGAATAAGGTGTTGGGTCATGCAGGGACATATACTGTACTGGTGCAGCCACACACAAAGCCACAAAATTCTGGCTTTGTGATATGCATTGCTATTGCATAGCTAGATGTTTCCACTGGTAAAAGTGGATATGAACATCCAGTTAGTTCATTCATGTATGAATCACCTTTATGGGGTGCAGATCATTCAACACAATTTCATATACTATGAATATATTAGGGTTGTGGTAAACCTGGATATGAAAGAATGCTGTTATTTAGAAATTAGCAAATACCAGAAATACAAACGTGAACATTTGCTTTTCTTCACTTGGAAATAGCAGATGAAATGAATCTAAAGTGAGCGAGTAGGAGAAACGTTATGGAGAAAAGAAGCGTGTGTTTGTCTGGTGTTTTGTGAACAACTTTTAGTCTATGATATGATTCATAGTACGGTGCAATAACAGTCCTTGACATTTACAAGTCAGAGATGAATACTTATCTATCTATTTGATTATCTATTTGTAAATTCACATGAAACGTCTCAATCGGCATATAAATAACAAGCTTCCAATTCATAGCAAATGTACAAAGTTGCAATTAAATGCAAGGAAGTATGCGTTTTCACTAAAGCTCAGCAATAGATCTGGTCAAGCAGACTGATGGCTCAAATAGACTGGTGTGGTGAGCTTATTTTCAATCATTTATCCAGTCGTGCAATGTGTCTCTTGTTATACCACCCATAATATAACGATCATTTCCATGCATATATGTTAAAAAGAATGATACAGACTAATATTGGATTATCCGCACATAACATAGAGGACATGATGTGAAATGACATGGAGTCTGATGATGATATGACGTGATGTGATATAATTGACAGTGAACGACATGGAGGAATATGGCATGATGTGACATGCCATGACATGATGTAATAATACGTGTACATGACATGATCTATGACTTGATGTGGCGTGATATGACACGACATAACATGAGGTCATAGGACATGATGTGACGTGATATGACATGATATAACATGATGTCATAGGACATGATGTGACGTGATATGACATGACATTACATGAGGTCATAGGATATGATGTGACGTGATATGACACGACATAACACGATGTCATAGGACATGATGTGACGTGATATGACATGATATAACATGATGTCATAGGACATGATGTGACGTGATATGACATGACATAACATGATGTCATAGGACATGATGTGACGTGATATGACATGACATAACATGATGTCATAGGACATGATGTGACGTGATATGACACGACATTAACGAGGTCATAGGACATGATGTGACGTGATATGACATGAATCAATGACAGTCAGGATGCATGGGTCTTCTCTCCATGCAGATATCGTAAGGTGGTGTCCAACAACTGCACCAAGGGGGTGAAGGAGATGTACACTGCCAGGAGGCAGCAGTGTCCCAGCAGGGCCCCCAAGGGCCTGTCGCTGACCACCAAGGACGACAAACTCACCGCACACCTCGGGACCAACGTCTCCTTCAAGGTGCATCTCGACGAGGTGGGGCTAACGCACGCACGCACGCACACACACACACATACATACATACGTACACACACACACATGCATGCGCGCACACACACACACACACACATACAGTACATACATACATACATACATACACATACACACACACACATGCATACGCACACACGCGCACACACACACAGACACACACATGCACACACATGCATGTACACACACACATGCACA
>OMKX01077907.1:1451-16467 GCA_900302425.1 Brosme brosme
TGTTGACTACTAAGAAAAGCTGAATGACAGATGTGGTATGGGTCTAGAGTCCTATATTTTACCGGTCTATTAATATTCTATCCAATTTGATGTTTATGACCTGAAAGTAATCTTGCTTTCTTTGCAAACACACCTGCGTGCATCCATTCCCTGGAAACACATGGCTGTGGAGAACTTAATGTGTTCGTTTTAGATATAACACTCAACATACTTCCTCTCTATCATTGAAAACATCTTTGTGGTGTATAAGTTCAGGTTGTAACTGTTGTCGGAATGTACTGAAATAAAATGCTATTACAGGAACTGGATGTTGTTAAACACGTGCACGCCACCATATATGATGTTGTTCTTGCTTTATAAACCGAAGAAGACACACTGATACATTTCTTACTAACCCCGGTATTTTAGCATGTAGTAATCGACATAGCCAATAGGTGGTGTAAGAAATGAGCTTTCCGGCAGGTCTCGCGATATGAGCGCGGTATAAACGGTGGTTTATTAACTCTGCAGTGTTGGGAGGTCTTTCCATTGTAACGAAGCAGAGGGAGCGGCACGTACTCTGTGTCGCAGCAGAGTCGTCTTCATCATGGTAAGAGATTATTGTGTATATGGGAGATAGTGTCGCTTTTCATGTATTCCATTCAGTTAATCATTCTTACCAACAATTGCATGGTGTTTTTCTCCTTTCGGAGAGTTTTTTATTTGTAGATTGAGTAATGTCAGGGCCTTGTCAGCATGGCGAGGCATGCGCATCTTAACCCATGTGGCTTATGAGTATTTAAGTAAACCGTACATGTATAATTTATACGTGCATAACCTCTCATGTCAAGTATTGCTGTATTCTAGACTAAATGTCAATACGCTATCTTCTGTGCCTAGGGATTTTTTATTTATTTAACAGTAACTTGTTACGCACTTGTTAGCTCCCTAGCTAACTAGCTTTTCAAGCAATAGGCCCAACTCAGGCTACCACGTGGGTGCAGTTAGAGCAACGTGGTCAAGCCACACTAAGACACCTTTACATTCGGGTATATTCTATCATTTAGGCATTTGGATTGGATTGAATTGCTCCTTTATTATTAACGTTTTATGGGGATACATTTGCGCCAAATTTTGTTTTCACCACGAGCGAGCTTTTTATAGATCGCGGATAGTGTATGTACATTTTGTTATTGGCGCTACTGGCCTCCTGTCCCATTTTCTTTCTAAACACTGAGCATTTTACAGGTGGTGTTGCACGTGTTGTTCGAACATGCGGCAGGCTACGCGCTGTTCGCGGTTAAAGAAGTGGAGGAGATCGGCATGCTTCTTCCAAAGGTAAGTTACGCAACCATGCGTAACTAATGAATGATAAACATTTTTGATATTTGCTGTCTCTTTGACACTAAAATTCTGATTGGGTTGTTGCAGGTTGAAGAATGTGTGCTCAAGATTGCAAAGTTCAACAGCATGGTTAGTCTGGCTGCGTTCTTCCCTTTCAAATCGGCACAGGCTGCCCTGGAAAACATCAACGCAATTTCTGAAGGTAAAAAGCAATTTGCAGACATCGAACTTGTATCAGTGATTCGGATGTAATGATGTTCAATTATCTGTCAATCCACTGAATTCCTGTGCTGACAGCCTTATCTATTCTGAACATCAGGATCAATTTAAGTGTACTGTGAAAAACACTGCTTGTGAACTATCTTATTTTTTGCAAAATTGGCCTACTTAGGGCTGTGCTCTACAGTAATGACACAACTAATTGGATTTCTAACATCAATCTGTTTTTTAACCACGCCAGGTATCGTTCATGCTGACCTGAGGCTATTTCTTGAAACAAACCTGCCTGAATCAAAGAAGAAGGCGATGTTGGGAGTGTCTGACTCAAAGATTGGTGCAGCCCTGCAGGAGGAGCTAGCGCTCTCCATCCAGACTGGGGGAGCCGTGGCAGAGATCTTAAGAGGTGAGCTGATATGTCAATCTTTTTTGTATTTGACCGACTGGGCTGTTGTGATGAAGTTATTACCCAGACACTCGTGATGGTTTATACTGAAAACCTGAAACAGCCAGGAGTAAGGCCTTCTGGCTTCTTGTAGTAGGACATGACTGACCCATGGTCTCTGTTCTTAGGTGTGCGTCTGCATTTCCACTCGCTGGTGAAGGGTTTGACTGCACAGGCCGCCTCCAAGGCGCAACTGGGTCTAGGCCACAGCTACTCTCGGTCCAAGGTGAAGTTCAACGTCAACAGAGCGGACAACATGATCATCCAGTCTATTGCTCTCCTGGACCAACTTGATAAGGACATCAACACCTTCTCAATGAGAGTCCGGTAAGAAATTGGCCACTGCTACGTCACAGCCTTCATATCTGTTATGGGCATGTCTTCCAGGAGATAACCAATAACTGTCTAAATGATTATTCTCGATCCCTCCAGTGAGTGGTATGGCTACCACTTCCCAGAGCTGATCAAGATCGTGTCAGACAACTCAACATACTGCCGCCTGACCCAGCTGATTGGCAACAGGAAGGAGCTTTCAGAGGAGAATCTGGAGGGCCTGGAGGAAGTGGTGATGGACAGTGCTAAGGCCCAGGCTATCCTTGACGCCTCACGCAGCTCTATGGGTAAATGACACATGCATTACAGTTACATTAGGACCACTGCACAAGGCCCCTTTTTTGCCCATCCTGGACTTCTTGTGTGTCCTTGGTGTCTAACACAGAGGGGCAAATTATTATTGCTCTCATAAACCTGTAGTGAAGGAACAAACCCTCGCTGCGGATCCTGTCGGGAGAAACAAGCTTGCATCTGGCCACCAGAGTTGGTGAAACTGATGCATAATGCTACATGCTATTTTATCATGCATTAAAGGGATAACCCTCTTGTGTTTGAGCCATTGTTCATACTGGCCTCTTTGTTTGCGTTAAGGTATGGACATATCTCCCATCGACCTGATCAATATCGAGCGGTTCTCCAATCGCGTGGTGTCCCTGGCAGACTACCGCCGGGGGCTGCAGGAGTACCTGCGCTCCAGGATGAGCCAAGTTGCCCCCAACCTGGCCGCCTTGATCGGAGAAGTGGTGAGTTGACATCTGCTGTCATTACGAACATGGCCATAATTAGGACTAATGATGTTCTACCAAATCTGTCAATCCCCTGAGTAACTGTGCTGAGAACCAATTAGGTGCTGAAAGTCCTTGTTTGCTAAAAGCCAAACACTTGGTGTAATATATTTGTTTTCCTCCCAGAGTTTGCAATTCTGATGCACGTTTGCCTTTATTTCAGGTGGGAGCTCGTCTAATTTCACACGCTGGAAGCCTGACCAATCTGGCAAAATACCCGGCCTCTACTGTACAGATCCTGGGAGCAGAGAAGGCCCTGTTCAGGTACTGGGGCAACCCCTCCCTGCTGGGGAAACCAGTGGCTGCAGTGATGGCAGGGATGGGCCGCAGCAGAGAAGAGTGACTGGAGATGGGCACTTTTGTGTAACCACTTCCAGAGTGATCTCTTCCTCTTATCCTTAAGCGCCCCCAAAGTCTGAGCAGCCACTTAAAGCACTGAGGTAGAGGAACCTGAGTAGTCAATGGGCTGTCTAGATTTCTTCTGTAGGATAAAAGTGTGTCGTGTCATTCCCATCCATTGGCAATTGTGCCCGTTCTAAATATCAAAGCATCCTGTCAACAGAGCCCTGAAGACGCGTGGCAACACCCCCAAGTACGGCCTCATCTTCCACTCTACATTCATTGGTCGAGCTGCTGCGAAGAACAAGGGTCGCATCTCCAGATACCTGGCCAACAAGTGCACGATTGCCTCACGCATAGACTGCTTCTCTGGTAAGTCAAGGCTGGATCTTTAAACCACATTAGTTGGTGGCGATGATGTTGATATTTTTCGTCAACACTATTCAACCCTTGGGTTGATGATGATAACTTAAATCCCTGAGCACAGCCTCTTGGCTTTAACAGGATGTGAGAACCCAATGCTGCCCATATTGACTGATTTTGTTGCGTTTCACAGAGGTGCCTACAAGCGTGTTTGGTGACAAGCTCCGCAACCAGGTAGAGGAACGCCTGTCCTTCTACGAGACTGGTGACCTGCCCAGAAAGAACGTTGACGTCATGAAAGAGGCGATGAAAGAGGTAAGATTCTTTACACCCGTGACCGTTGCCTCCCAGTGCAAGCAGTGAAATTATATTGAGACTAAATTCTTCATCCAACCGTTGTGAGTGATGACTACTCTTGCCCTGACTAAATACTGGGGGTACAAAATGATTTAATGAGCCTGACACAGCGAGTGCCATAACACTTGCATGCGTGTTACGTTCTGCCGGTCACGGCGCGCTGACTATCCTCTGTATCACAGGCCGGTGACGTGACCACCGAGATCAAGCGGAAGCTGGAGAAAAAGGAGAAGAAACGCAAGAAGCGTGAGAGTAAGCTCCAAGAGGAGGAAGCCAACAGTGGCACCAACGGCAACGCAGAGATAAAGGTAATGACCAGCGGCTTCCTTGCATTGGCCTGGCATGTTTGATTTGAGATCTGACCATCCACTTGGTTTTATCTCAGTATACGGCGTGCCATATCAAACTGACTCCGAACCATTGGCTGGTCCCATGCAATGGACCAAATCACTGAAGCGAGTCAGACATCCGCGTTACCTTGCTGATACCAGAGCTGTGATCACACACTTTATACAGTTTCCCTGAACTACCTTTATGTATTTTGCGCTTTCAGGCTGAAAATGGAGAGACAGAGACTGTGGTCAAGAAGAAGAAAAAGAAGACTGAGGAGGTTGAGACTCAGGACGAAGTTGAGACTCCTGCTGCAGAGGAAGTGGAAACCCCAGCCAAGAAGAAAAAGAAACGAAAGTCTGAGGCCATGGAACCGGAGGCCGCCGAGGAGGCGCCTGAGACACCTGTAACGGAAAAGAAGAAGAAAAAGAAGATAAAAGCGGAATAGATAGATTTACTTTGATCCTGTACAGTTTATTTTGATGTATTTTGTTTGCTGGACTTTATGACCAACAAGTGACTTTTATGTAATATGCTTTATCTTAATGGGAAAACTCAACGCACTTTAAACTCTGAAGTGTAAATTTCAGAATTGTGCCTTGAAGTTAATTTCTGTTGTAAGTGTAAATAAAACGCCATGTGACATTTTTAGTCATTTGTTTGGGTCCATTGTCGGTGTGTCTATCTTGGTAAATGATTCAAACAATCCTCCTGGTTTGCATTGAGCATGGAATTATTGATATCAATGCAGACTTCTGGCAGGTAGACCTTTAAACACTTTGCAGACTTCACCAGCAGGCTCAAAAGTATTTTTCAGTCAAATTACATTTGGCAAGTTGCTTGCAATCCCATAACTAGCATTTACAGCTAATAGAAACCAGAGTTGACTACTTCAAAACCTCAATTACGTTATGTGAGGACCAGACCGTCCTGTTAATCTGGATAACTAGCAATGTTCAGAATGATTTTTATGAACTATTTAATAATTTAAATGTTGGTGCGTGCGTTCTGACATGTTGGAAATCCTTCATCTCATGAGATCTGTATCTGATCTTTGGATATACAACAGTATTTCTACCTCGAATAGCATTGCCATTATGGTAGGTAAAGGCATGGGTATGATGAATGACTCGGCCCCTTTTCCATTTCACTAGAGGGCAACGGTGTTTATGTATAACGGTGAACTGCGATATAACAAGACTTAAAACAGTTCAGAACTTTTAATTTGGACAACAATGATTAAACCAATGTTAAAATGACATCAAATCCAAGGCCTGGCTGTATATCACAGCCAATTAGTAAGAGGGAAGGAGACAAAATATGGGAGGGGGGAAAGAAAGTCAAGCGATCAACTAAAGTCCCCTCAATATAAGGATTCACAGATGGGGAGACGGAAGTTACAAAAACTTGTTTCAAAATTAAAAAAAGGCCTTTGCCGTGAAGGTGATGTATAGCTTTATGTACATCATTCTCAGGGTTCATGTATGCATACAAAATAAAATCCACTACACATGATGCTTGTTCGTGTTCAAGTATATTTACCATCAACTTCATAAATTCTCCATGATTAGCAATCTTCCCACGATTTTTTTTTGTCGATAAAATGTCCTTCAAAATAAAAAAAAAATGCAGAAAACCACATTTCATTTTCTACCAATACATATATACTGTATAAATACATACATAAATATATTTTACATACAACAGCCATAAATTTGAAAAGGGGATATATAGAGCAGAGGGGCAAGGGTGGTTGTGTGTCTGTATTTTAGCTTGGTGCTGTAAAATGGTTGGTTCCTTGATAGTCTAGTCAGTCGGTTGTCCGTCCAGAAAACCACCACCAGACCGACAGGGGTCTCAGTTGGCCCAGTAGGGGGAGCTGCCGTAGCTGGACTTGTTGACCTGGCTCTTCTGCTGCATGCTACTGGACTGGCCGCGCTGGCTAGGACCACCCTGGAAAAACAAAGGCTCATTTAATTTAATGAGTAAATATAGCTGTCGTATTTTCCTTTATCCGAGCATTTCAGCAAAATAGTGAGTTAGCTAAGAACAGCTTCTGCTAAAATTATTTCAGATACACAGGAATTATCCTCCCAAATGATTTTGAATGGAATGCAGTTAGTTGTGCATGTATCCATGTTTGGTTCAAAGTGTGCGTGTGTGTTACCTGTCCGTCCTGAGCCAGGTGATGGTGTAGCAGCTGGGAGTGGGGTTGCTGGTGAGGCAGGATGTGAAGGAAGGGGGCCGGGGCGTAGCCTCCAGGGGCCCCCCCAGGGTTCAGAGGCCCCGGTCCCCCCAACGCTGAAGGCAGGCTGAAGGGAGGGGGGGTCCCGGCGTGGAAACCCTGCTTGTCAAAGGCCTGGCCGGGGTGTGGAAACAGGACACATTTGGCTCCATTGTAGGGCTAAGGTTTAATACGTTGCCATATTTAAACATCAACTAAATCCACGGAATCGTCAAAACATTAAATGCAACAAGATGTGTATTCAAGGAGGTCGGACGCTCACCTGGCTCTTATTGTAAACACTTCCACTGATGTCTGGCACTCCCGAGTTACTGGACGTCACGGAGACGCCTGTGGGGGAGAAGGACGGCCGTTAAGATATGTCAAGAAGCTCGGGTGTCTTCATCAAGTCGGGGTCTGAGCGAGGTACCTTTCCCAGGGCCGCTAGCAGCAGACTTGGCCTGGGCCTGTGAGGAGTTGTTGTAGCCTTTGCTGTAGTCCACACCGGCTGGCCCGGCCGTCAGCTCCTCGTACCCTGGGCAACACGACACATGACACTTTATGAGTCTGAACGAGGCTTGGGCAGTGTCACGGTATTACGGTATACCAGGGTATTAAGAAATACCGAAGGTGTGATATTAACTACCATCAAAAATACAAACGCACCTCTTTCTAATAAACTTTTGTCATCTTATGAATACATTTTGTATTATGTTGATATGTATTTTGGCAACGTTTTGAAGCAGTATATATATAATTAAATAGTCAAAAATAAAGTCTTTGCCGCTGAGACTGAAATAGGTACGTTCAACAACGATAAGTGGCTGGCCATGGTAGGCGGAGTTTCCCCGCGTTTGACAAGTTTTTCATTAATGACCACCCACCCGGAACGTCCCGACATCAAGACTGAAAGGGACATACGTATATAGCAGCATACTGCTGCTGTGGTGGTGGTGTGTTAAAACAATCACGCATCTCAAGTTTGAAAGTACAATTTAAGTTAGAAAGGTATTGGATATTCAACAGATATTGAGGCTCTGATTTACAGCGATCTGACGCAGGGAACTGAAGACCTGATCACTGGTAGGAGTCCCATGTGTCTAGCGATGTATATCTGCCCAGGAGACGGACGGGCCGCAGCACTACTCTCTATATAGAGCCATCGTTTGGTCAATATTTCTACACAAGAAATATACTAGACACTAGACACACAGCCTTGTAGGCTGTGTCTGTAGCATGTAAGACAATGTCATACCTGCTACAATGACTTTTATCCCCAACAGCACAGCTTTTTTTTCTTTACACAAATACCATCATATACCGCATATCCTGTTGAAATGTCAGGACGGTACGGCCCAAGCCTAGTCTGAACCTTCCTCCTTTTGTTTGGTCTGCCACAAGTGAAAGAGACGGCGGGTGGGCTGAGGAAGACTCGTCTTTAGTGAGTCATCATCCCACATTTTGTGCAGTCAACATATTTTATCCCACGGTTGTACGTAATCATAATCGATTACTATAATATATTTTTGGTTCGGAAATTTATAGAAAAGGAGATGTTTCAACCATCTCTATTAGCAGAAGATATGGTCTTTAAAAGAGTCTGAAACATCGCTCTTCCTGAAGTCCCCACGTGTGTGTTGAGCTGCTGACCTGAGCTGAAGGTGTGCTGGCCATAGCCGCTGGGCTGCTGCTGGCTCTGCTGCTGGAAGGGGCTGGCGGAGGGGTTGCCCAGCCCCAAGCCCATGCTGTGCTGCTTGCCGGAGGCCGGCCCCTGGGCTCCCGGGGGGACGAACATGGTGGGCCCGTACTGGAAAGCGGCGGCGCTGGGCACGGCGCTGGGCACACCGGGGTAGTAGGGCAGGCCAGTGTAGCTGTAGCCCGGGGGCAGGAAGGCCTGCTGGTTCCCGTGGTGCTGCGGTTGGCCCTGGGCCTGGGGCGGCTGAGGCTGGCCCTGGCTCTGGCCCTGGCTCTGACCCTGGGGGGGCTGGGGGGCCGAGAGGCTGGTCGGGGGGGCCGGCGAGGTGGAGTCGTTCCTTCCGAACTTTGTGACTTCACCTGCGTTGAGGGGATGGGTTAGTCCAGGTCATGGCTCAGTCACACGGATTCACACGGGTGGTAATAGGAGGATAGAATAGGATCCTGCCATACCTGAGTACGGGTTGTTGGCTAGACTCCCATCTCTGCCTGAGAGAGCTGCAGGCCCAGGGAATGTGATGCCGTAGTAATCCTGCAAGGAGGGCTGCGGCCACGGACGAAGACCCGTCAGTTGTGACATGGATCCAAAGTGATTGATAAGCTACACAAAATAACCCAAACCAGTGTCTGAATGTGACCCTTTTGAATATGGTCATGCAGTATTGGCTCACCATGGGTAGTCTGGACTGGAGCATGTGGAGATCCTCGTAGCCATAGATCTGCTGTTTACAACAAGAAGACACAGGCGTTAGTCTCAACAACACATGAAACACACACACATGAAACACACACACACTTAACTCTGCAATTAGTGTCATCCCCCCCCAAAACCCCCCGAGACAGAGCGACAAACAGAGTGTGAGAGAGGTTCTGTTCACTAGTAAACTTTAAATAATAATGTAATCGCTTTATTTTCTCAATAGCAATCAACTATATACATAGAATGTAATTCTTATTAAATGCAAATTTACAGACCAGAAGAAATGTGACCAATGACAGGGGACTTGCGCACTACAGGGGCTCTTACTGGGTATGCTGGTAGCAGTCCTCCTGGGCCCATGATGTACTGGTTAGGCAGCAGTGGAGGCACACCCTGGGACAGGTTGGGAGGGGCTTTGCCTGACAGGAGAAACACACAACAAACACTATGACTGCATTTTCTACATAAACCTGAAAGCAGCGATACCCATGGTCTCCTATAAATAACAAACACAAGGGACATGAAGTGAGCCATTGTGGACCAGAATAAAATATCTATAGAGAAAAATTCCCTGGATAGATTGACTCATGGATGGATGCGTGTTATTCTTGAGAAACTTTGTAGTTCAGATGTTTTAAGTTCAGATGTTTTAATGGAGTAAATATCTGCATTAGAAAAGTTACATGTGCAGATTTAACAACATTAACCCACCAGGACCACTGTTCTGATGTCTATAACTTATGTAAACTAATCAGACCATTAGCAGAAAGACAAGCAGTCAAGAAATAAAGTACATAAAGTATTACAGATGCGCCTTTCTGAGACCCCTACCATCCTGTGTCTTTCCAAGACTGAGTTTATTAGCAGCTTGAGATGTACATCAACATACTTCTGGACATTCTTCTGACAAGATATTAGGTAGGTGTGGATACAGCCCTAAGTGATAAATTAAGGTTCTTTTAGGGTTTAAGATCCTGTTGTCCATCACTTTAAGCCTTTAAACACTTTGACCAGTGCTGTGGCTGGGGGCAGTCGAATCGCCCGTGCACACCCACAAGTACATACCAGTGGAGGAGGAGAGCAGCGGGGCGCTCCGGCCCGCCGCGAGGTTGGAGGCGGCGGTGATGCCGTTAGAGCTGAGCCCCAGAGCCGAGTGTAGCGCGCCGGCGCTGGCCATGGCGTTGCTCATGCCGCCGCCCATGTTGGTCATGTTAGCCAGGTGGCTAATGCTACTGCTGCTGCTGCTGATGTTGATGTTGTTGTGGTGGTGGTGGACCGAGTGGAGCGACGGGCCGGGGACCTGCGACGACGTGTAGGAGCCAGACGAGGGTGCTAGTGAGCTCATGCTACTGCTGTCCACACTGGTGTACTGGAGAGCAGGGGAGAAGGAGGGCCATTTAAAAACAACCCTAAACTACATCAGAATAAAAGGTACTTTTAGATCAGATGCATAGCGAATAAACGCTTTACATCATCCACGATGCCAATATGCAGCAGTTTACAATAAGAATTGCGTCAGTGAAAAGGCAGATCGATTCAACACTTAACGTCATATAGCCTAGAGAAGACAAGCTTATGCTAAAAGTTTCACTTTTTAAACAAAGTGTACAATAGTTTAGCAAATTTCAGTTTGCGGATGAGGGGTATTATGAAAGGTGGGAATGCGTTCTTTGATACATCCATGTTTTGGAGACGTTTGTTCTTGAGGTTTTTTCCCTGCTCCTTAACTAAAGTAAGCTATCCCTCTTCCATAGAAAGTTGGTATTGGTTGGTATCCAAAACAAATCTGTGATACATCTGCACACCGTCATGTTATCAAAAGCAACCTATATTCACGTACAGCAGTATAAGTAAACATTGGCTTGTAGCACCAATTGCATCAAGATCAATGATCGATGAATATCAATAGGAATCGCGTTATATGCGTACAGTCCAAATCAGCTCCATGACTTGAATAAATGTATAGAAATCACAACAAACAATCGCATGTGTTGCGATGGTGAGTCTTCAGTCACCTGAAGTTAAGCAGTGAATCTATATGTACCAGAAGTGCCGGTACAGTGTTTTTGTTGCTAACCATAGGTAGACACAAAGATAATCATTATTGTATATTAACAAAGAACAGTAACGCTTGGCTTGACTTACAGTGAGAGCACTGGAGCCAACCGCCGAGACCGAGGAGTGACTGCTGGCATGGCTGAAAAGAGATGTGGGTTTATTGAAAATATAAACACATTAGATTCCATCAGAATACCACTTGTTCACAGTCTTAGTTCTACTGAGCACTACAGACATGGACTGTTAGCATCAGAAACATAGGAAATCATTTTGGGTGGTCAAACATCACAGAAAGTCGAAACAAAGGCATTACACCACATACCACTATTAAAACGGTGCATATGATGTTAAACTCTGCATACTACTTTTGCTGTTCATACAACCTTACATTTTGTAAAATGTAACTATCCACTGTCCATTTTGTAAGATATAGCATTGCTTTGCTGTAGCACTTTCATTTCCTGTATATCTGTAAATAATACTGCACTTCTGGTTAGATGCTAACTGCATTACATTGGCTTTATACCTGTACTCATAATGATAATAAAGTTACATCTAATTTAAAAGCTGAGGGAGAGAGAGACTGAGACAGAGTTTAAGAGATGGATTAAGGGCGAGTGTGGGGATGAAGAGAGACTTGCGGTGGGTGGGTATAATGAGGATGGGAGTCTGAGATGCTAAAAGGAAAAGGGGACGGGGAAACAAATGAGAGAAAGAGAGAGAAAGTGTGTGTTACCTGTTGAGGGAGCTGAGCTGGCTGACTGTGGGCATGTCCTGGGCCAGGCTGGCCAGTGCAGCATTGTGATTTGGCAGGACCGAGGGGAGGTGGGAGGGGCCGCCCGGCCCACTGTTGCTGCTGACGCTCAGAGATGGAGAGTCAGGCTTTGGTGTGGAGGACACTGACGATGCTGGGATGTGGGTGGGAGAGAGAGGAAGAGAGAGTTTGTGTGTATAGTTATTTATGATATAAACAAGTGTGATGGCAACTGTTCCGCCATTTTTTGCAGAAGATATTTGATAGACAAATCATAGCACAGCAAGACAGGATGTGACCATTATCACAACGTACGATGGGAAACATTTCATCTCTTGCATTACAATATATGCAGTACATTATTATGATCAAAGACAAAACCTTAGGAGAGCACTTACTGTCTAAAGCAACAGACGTCCTCATGCCGTTCAGGCCATTCTGAGGGACAAGAGAAAAACTAAACTTAGCCTCCATGTAACAAATGATGAGTGATGGATCAGACAGGGAATCTACTATAACATTAAACATTAAACATTAAAGGAAAAAAGTCTTGTGAGTCCCACAGGTTTGTTATCATGTTAGGCAACTGTAGCTACCTTTAGAAACATGTGATTTTCTACTTTTTGTTAAACCTTTAATAATTACATTAAAACAGCATACCAAATGTTTGCTTATTTATGCAATTGGTGGGGATAATAGAACCACACTTCCACCATATGACCATTGGTCATGCCCAAAATGGACACCCACCACCAGCCAATGGTGGTTAGATTTGACCATTTGGCAGGTAACTAAAATGTGCTAAATATTAAAACACACCGAGCCCCTGGGTTTCACTCACCATGACCGGCCCAGAGGCCTCTTTGCTCTGGGAGAAGGCCAGCCGCGAGTGGACCGGCAAAGGTGCGTCGTAACTCCCCCCGACGGAGGAGAAGGGGGAGGCGGTGGACGGGACCGTGGAGGAGGACGACAGAGCAGAGGGAGCGGAGCTGGCGGCGGAGGGGGCAATGGCTGAGCTGGCCGGGCCCAGGGAAGAAGGGGATAGGTTGGGCAGCGTGATCGAGGGCGAGTGGTAGACTGGCTCCGACGAGGAGATGGGCAGTGGCAGCGGCACCGAGAGCGGGCTGCCCATAGACTCACTGTCAGTCAAACAGCCAGCACAACACAGACTCAGGACTTGGTACTCTCTTAGCTCGCTCTAATTCAGTTCAGGGTTTTACACAGGGTTCATCTCTCGGAATGCAAACTTCCTGAAATAGATCCAGGTGCGAAAGATAGGTGGGACAGACGTATGTTCATAGCTACATGTTCTTCTTCTGTCTCAAATTGATTTAGATCTTCCATATTATTTTGATACTAAGTCTGGCGTTAACTGCTATTTTTGGATACATCTTTGAAAAAAGGGTTAGGAAGATAAGATAAAAATAGATGGAGAAATTATATTCTGGCATTCATCTCCTTGCTTGCTAGACATTGTCTGTTATGAAACTGGAAATCTGCCAAATGACAAATGCAAACTGCACTGTAACCTCTGGGATATTGTTATTCCTGTGTTTCATTCAGTAATAAAATATGGACACAAAAAACACTTGGGGTGCATCCGAATACTTAGTATATACTATTTCTGTTCAGTGTCTACTACTTGACCGTTAATGTAGTACGTTCTACAGCTATGCGTAGAACGCCTCCGAACGCTTCCGAACACCACCGAATGTTTGGAGATGACGTATTTCCCCTCAGATGCCGGCAAAATTACCTTGATAATTTACCTGTTTTCCGTCTTGTCATCGTTGCTAGTGAATTAAAAATGTCTCTTTCTAAGCTCTTGATATTGATATCGCTGCTAGAAGGCGTCGTCGTCTGTCATCTCGGAGAGCGACTTACCGGCAGGTTAGGATGTATTTATGTGGACATTTGGTTAGTCATTTTTTTGGAATAATGTTGATTTACAGTTATTTGTTACTCCGTGAAATAGACGATTGAAATCCATTTTTCCTTTTTATTTTTTTATTTTCCTTTTTATTGAAAATACCTACAACACACACACACTGCCGGGTCAGCCATCTAGTTCTTCTTCTTCGGTTACCAGACTCCGGTTGCATTGTGGGATAGCGTAGTGACCTACCGTTGTATACTGTGGCGGTAGTACGCATTCGGAAACCTTTTCCCTACTACACAAGGCGTACTGAGCATTCGGTGGTGCTATATTTGTGACGTACTACAAAATGCCTACTATATAGCAGTCAAGTATGAGTATTCGGATGCAGCCTTAGTTTATTTATTTATCAATTCCTAGCTTCAAAACTAGTAACGTCGATTTCTAGAATGGGTTGCTAAGCGATAAAAAAAAACGCGCTCGGCGCTTTTATGAAGAAACGCTGCAAAAACGCAGAAAAAACCCCCGGTCAACTTTTCCCTATATAAAAAAACGCTAGATGTGAACACGGCCTAACTGTACGTCCACACCAGAAGCGACCAAAGCGTCAAAATCGCCGGAAGTCATTCACTTTCTATGGGCAAGAGCCAAGAGCGACCAAAGCGACCAAAGCGACCAACGCTACCAGTGGCCAAAGTTGAGCGACCAGAGCGTCCAAAAAAAGTTGAAAACTGTTGAACTTTATGCAAATTACTATGACGCGTTTCAGCGGCAAAACACTGACAGCCAATCGGAATGTAGACGCTCTTCGCTTGCGTGGATCCCAGGGAACACCGGCAGGCACTTTGGTTCCTACCTACCTTTATTCACTCACTGTACAAAATGTCGGCTGAATTATTAATCGCGGCTGTAACTGGGCACCCGGTTGTACGACCCAACCCTTTTTCACTTCAGAGATCGCAACGCCAAGGCTCTGGCCTGGGCGGAGGTGTCACGCGTGGTTGGTTGGTCTGGTGAGTGAGTTAATGAAACGTTTGAGATTATTGTAAAATAGGCGCCATACATGCCTGCTAACCGAGATCCTAGCATACTAATCTTCCTTGCTCTGAATGGGACGATATCGTTTTCAAATATCGAAAATACATACGTTGTGCAAAGGAATAATACGTTGTGCAAAGGAATAATGCACGCATAATAATGCAAAGTTTTTGAAATCGT
>OMKX01078024.1:0-48795 GCA_900302425.1 Brosme brosme
CCCCCCACACACACACACACACACACACACACACACACACACACACACACACACACACACACACACACACACCTTGCTCCCTTCTATTCCCTCCACTGGGCACTCGGCATGGATCTGTCCGAAATCAAATCCTTAACCAATCCTTTGGCTCCACTTAGCTGCATCTGTGGCTGCTAAAATTAAAGGATGAGAATTGCTTAAGGATCATAACATCGAATCATCGCCGCTCGTTCTGAGAGGCTGTTTCACCCCGGGGCATGCCGCTTTCCCTCTCCCACCGTCTTAGTCTCCATCTGTGCTCTCTCTCTCTCTCTCTACCTCTTTCACTCCATATCCCTCTCTCTCCCTCCCTCTCCATCCCTCTCTTTCCATCTCTCTCTCTTCCATCTCTCTCTCTGTCTCTCTATCTCTCGGACTCCACGTGTGTTCTCTCTCTCACTCTCTTTCTTCCACTCTTCCTCCCTCATGCTCACTCTCTCTATTTGTCCCTCCATCTCTCTCTCCATCTGTGTTCTTGCTCTCTCTATCACTCTCTTCCACTCTATTATTCTCTCTCTCCATCCCTCTCCCTTTGTCTCTCTCTCTCTCCATCTCTTCCCTCTCTCTTTTTGTTTCTCTCTCTCTCTCCTCAGGTCTCTTCTGTCTCTCTTTATCTGCCACCCTTAATCACACCCCTCTCCCGGGGGGGGGGGGGGGGAGTGTGTGTACCGAGGTGTGTGAGGTGGAGCGATCACGCTCTCAGCCCAAGTGTTAGCAGAAGAACAATTGCTCCTTTTTACTTCAAATGCGGTTTGTTTGTTTGTGTTGTTCCCACTCACTGTAGCCTGTAGGTTGTTGGACATATCGGTAATACATGCACAAAGGGTGCCGCATAATAAACAGCACAGTGAACCCGGGCAAAATAGAACTGCCTCTTGCTGAAAATGGAAAGTCGTGATATCGCCATGGAGGAAAGGTGTGACTGTTTCCATTTTTGCTACGGCCAGTCTGGCTCAAGTCTGGTCATGCCCCGAGTCTAAATGTGCTAACACAAAGTCACTTTGATGCGATGAGTGTCCAGGTCTTACAAATGTGGTTCTAGTTGAATAAAAATAGACATATACACATGCATGCTTTACTCATAGCTTGTCTGATTAATGTCCTAACTTCACCTTTATGCAAATGTTGGTCTACATTCTGAGCTCCCAGTAATATAACATCCCTCCATCTATTTTTGAGTTGAAATTATACCAATCTTAATATATCGAAATTTTTTAAGAATATCCATGCCTCTGCTTTATTAACAATAGTATCTGCATTTTTCTTTGATCAAAAATTATGAAAACTCTGTGAATGTAGTCATGTTTGAGCTTGTCGCATTAGTATGTCACACAATCAGAAGGCCTACATCAGCACTGTGATAATACAATACTAAATCGATGATAGAATTAAGAAAGGTATGATCATCTATGAACACCTTCTCCTTAATCCCGGCAAACTATTAGCAAAGCCAGTTCAATCGACTAGGTCAAAAAAGGTCAATGAATAAAGTGTTGCTATTACTTACGAGGATCTGAAAAAACAACAACTGCTGATCTCACTTAAAAGTGTGTAACGCTACTGCCCTCTATCGGCCGAAATTCAATCTCAGTTCCACAGATAAAAACGTTTGAATCAATTAATTAATTGTATATATTATGATTGTTATAGAAAAAAATCGTATTGGCATTATAACTGTGTGACAAATTGTGTGGTTTCTGTTGATAACATTGACAATATTGTATTCTATTAAATACATATACCATTTTTTCAGTCTTTATTATTATGTCCCAATGTTTTGTGTTTGCAAAGTAACCAAGCTACACTTCCTCAAAATGGATTTCTGACATCATGTCAGGCCTATAGGCAATATGACGGCCTACCCCCATGTGGTGACGAAAATAACATCGAACTGGGACTATTTGTTTCAAATAGGCCTTATTATACTCAGATATGTTGTCCTGTCTCCATCTAGTGGCAAACGTAGGGATTGCGATTTTGTATTTTCAATTTGGCATGGCCCATTAAACAATGTGTAGGCTACCTTAACGAAAACAAAAGAAGTTTCCACAAGTGATGTCATATTCTTTAATCGTTTAATTTGACTATTAATACACGTCTAGTGTACCCGACTCAACTTGTGAAGAGAAAGCCTATTTCTCAGATGTCCAAAATCGTGTTTGCTGAGTTCACGTTAAAAAATAAGATGTAGCAGCACGGTGTTCTTTTTGTCGTGAAATGGAAAATGAAGATTAAGTCAGAGTTGCAGAGAGCTTTCAGTTGGCACTCATGGTATATTCAGGGCGGTATATATTTACTATCAAAGTCCAAGACATCCATTCAACCTTGTGCTTGTCCACTTCTCGTGGCTATCAGGGGCCCCGGCTGAACTGGTCCTTTCTCCGTGCCCTATGGGCCCCGTTGCTGTAAAAGCTCTCCGATGAATTGCCACCGAAAGTGTGTTGCTTACTGTGAATGTCGCAGCAGCATAATAACATGGTTAACCCCGCCGACCCAGTGCTCAGTGCACGTGGTTAACCGCAAGCACCCTATTCCCTGCACAAAAAAGCCAGCGTCTCAGTGTTAGGGACCTTTCGAGAGAAGAGTGACAACCCATTCAAGGTGTAGCTACAACTGTGGATACGGCAGCGGACCAAGTTTAATTGGCTTTTTGAATCGGTTTCAGTGAAATGGGAAAAGAGATTGAGGCACAGAGTAAATAAACAGCGTAAAGTGTACTCCTATAGTGTACGCCTATTAATTCATTTCGTTATTTAAAGAAAATCTAAAAGCGTGGGATCAGGTTGGAATAGTCATTGTTCCTCGCTCACAGTTCATCAATTAGCCCGTAGCCTATACCAAAGATAACATTGACTTAATGAAGCGTTGCTTTAACCAAAGTATTGCTTCCCTTTCCTGAATTAATGAGGCCAGTAATTTCTCCTAATTTGCCGATGAAAGCCCAGCATTAAGCAACCCAGAGCGGCGACTCATGCGCCCCCGTCTAGCTCGGGGTGGTGACGCTGTAATTACAGCCCGCTGCTCCCAGGATCAAGAGGCGCACTGTTCCACGCGGTGCGCGATTGTAAATGACTATTGTGTGAAAAATGGAAACACTTCATTGTTTAAAAAGGGTTAGGAGTCTTTAATTAGGCCAAATACGCGCAAAGCAGATCGTCTAACAATGGAAATAGTAGGGAATTTAATATTACATTTTTATTTGTGGCTGAGCCTTGTGTATCACATTATAGTGTCATATTTTGTTTCGCGTTTCTCGTGTCGAACATATCTCTCACAACTAACACAACAAACCACCAGAAGAAAAGGATAATGACACACATTTGACTTCATAGCTGTCCAAATTTGACAGGGTATTTACAAAAGACCCACTCGGCGTTACAACAGGAGGAGGAGGCCACTTCAAGAAGTTGACCTTTGAAATGTTCCTCACACCTCTCTGTCCCACCGTGACACTCCCCCCGCGCGCCACTCACGCCCCGCACCAGATGGGGAGCGGAGCCTCGGAGAGGCTGCAGGGTTGCAGGCTGTTGCGCTGGCAGTAGGGGCTGAAGGAATGAAATATTCATGTAGTCCAAAATGAATGGACACCCTGGGACGAAGAGCGTGCCGATTTATTCAACTAAGACCAGCCTCATTAAACTGCTGACGGCGGGGCGGGTCACGGTGAATTTTTGTCCTACAGCCTAACTGGTGGTGGCGGCGGGGTCCCCTCGCTCGCTCCCTGTTACCGCACGAACACACTCGTGTGCGCGTGTGTGACGCTCACGTTTAGATATCCTACAACTTCTCTCCTTAAACCCAAATATTCATTCATCCATTGATTAGCCTATTGCCATTATTACAAAGGGCTAAACTTGTTATTTTATAACAGTAGGCCCTATATGCTCCGCGGTTATTGGATTATAGTGGCCGCAGAGACGATGGATTAGTTAGGCTCCTCTGGTGTAATTCCTGTCCTAATGAGTGATTAGTTTTGTGTCACTTTGCCCAGTGCTGTGAAAGTTGGATGGTCTCCCCCATGCACGGCATATGGGAGACGTGGGGGGAGACTGGTGTGTGCGCTATAGCTTGGGTTGAGGTACCAAGGGACACCAGATGATGGGCACAAGATTTAGATGCTCATAGGTTTAATTAAGTAGAAATGACACGTTCTTCAAACGTATTATGTCCAGCACGTATCGTATTCACGTGTAACAATTTGAAGCTGAAACCTTTTATTATTATTAATACTCCTACCTCTATTGTTCTCATTATTATTGTTGTTATTTTTATTTTTATTATTATTATTAGGCGATTTTTATTAATAATAGATTATTAGTTTCTGCATTATTATGATTGTTATTATTTCTTGCTGTTATTTTAATTGTGTACTAGTGGTAGTAGACCTTGTAAGAGTAGTAGAGGTAGTTGCAGTAGCCTTCTAGGCCTAATAATAGATTAGTAGACGTAATACAATAATATGGCACCCAAAGTTTGAATAAAGTCCGCCTAACCCTTCATTTGTTGATGTCCAGAAACCCTTGTTTGCATCCCCAAACAGTTGTTGGGGATACAATATAAATAATTTCTGAAGCAAGACGCAACATTCATATTCTGCCATCTTCCATTGTTTGATTGCTAAATGATTCATAGGTAGCCTGCGGAAGACTTATCAGTTATCTGGGCTCTCCCAAAGACAGGTGTGTCCCAAGCCTTACCTTACACCTGTTCCTTTTATTATTCTGCAAATAATCCGCACATGTTTGTGAACTTTTACTGTTTATTTGAGAACAAATTTCATAAAGGATATGCTGCAGTTAATTCAGATTTATAGGCCCTATACTTCCACAGGTCATTTGGTAACGAGTTCTAACTGTTTATCATTCCAACAAACCAAACGTCCTGCATGTTACAAGAACAGTTAAGGTAATACTTTTAACAAGTTGCAAATCAACACATTCACGGTTTAATCCAAAATAGTTAAGTTAGTTAACCTAATAGTTAAGTTAAATTGGCTTATAACATCTCAACACGTTTTTGGAAGTGTTAAATTGTGTATGGGGCTGTTTGTTTATCATAATGATTTCAACCACAATTTGCTGGTTATACTGTCCTCAATGTTGTGATACATCTGGCGGGCGTCGGTTGACAAGTGACGCTAAATATCCACCATTAGCGTGATTGAGTTACAATGCACAATAGTATGGGCCAAAAAGAAAAAAAAAGATCAGCTTTGTGTAATTGTTCTTGGACACTGGTGTCAAAGAGACTTTGCAATTGGCTGCGTGCTCCCAACCTGTGACAGTCTCCCGGGGCAGGGGTGTCTGGGCTATTAAAAGGGGTTGGGGAGGAGAGGAAGATCATAGCAGTGGGTAGGCCTACTATATAAGTCTGTTGGTGCAGAACAAACCACACCACAACAAACGAAGGCTTACAAAGACACGCATCTTCTTCTGACCGATTTTTCTTTCCTCTTCTAGTGGCTGGTACGAATTGGGGTCGGAACAGCAATGACTGCTACAACAGAACTCCCCAGCTGGCCAGAGTACCCAGAAGACTTTACTCTGGTGGAACATCTGGACACAAGGATTTGCAGAACTTCATCCGCGCGGTCCCTCACGTCCATTTGCGCGTATTCCAGCAGGATGGGCGCGTTTGAAAGTGCAGATAAAACATCACTTGCTGACAAGTGTTCATCTGCGACCAACCAGCTCGACCGAACGTCCACCGACCTCACGTGGATGGATGATGACAGATCGCCAGAAGACCACGTGCATCGCGGGCCGCAGAAACCCAGACGCGTCGCCGCGAACGCACGGGAAAGGAGAAGGATGCACGGCCTCAATAAGGCCTTTGATGAACTGAGGAGTGTCATCCCATCGCTGGAAAACGAGAAAAAGCTTTCCAAGTACGACACGCTGCAGCTGGCACAGATCTACATCACAGAGCTGTCTGATATTCTCACCGGCGTGGGAGAGCACCGGGAGTGCAGGAGTCCCCCCAGCAGGGTGGATCCGGCGGAGAGAGCCTGCATGAGGTCCCTGATGCAGACCCTCTGTCCCCAAGGAGGAGACACGTCGCCGGGGCTAAGCGACATGTCGTGTACGGGGGATTCCCCACAGCCGTTGTTGAACCCGCCGAGCGACATGCCACACCTCTTCTTTGTAACGACACAGAAATCCCATTTGGGAGCCTCTCACAAAACAGCGTCCTCCTCATCCCACAGCAGCGATGGAGAATCCTCACATCACAGTGATGTGGAGGACTGTCACGCTGGGAGACAGTGACGGATCTGGAGGGGGTTGTCGTCTGTGTCTGGTTGAAAAAGAGAGTACCAAATAGTGCTTCGGGTTGTTGATGGTGAGCGTATCTATCATGTATGACAACGTGGTGGTAGATAACTTATGGACAATGCTGTTTCATGTCATCACCAGCCAATGGATTTTGCACTGCCAAACGAAAGTGTAAAAACAAGGGAAGGTTTAAAGGTGTGACAAAGGATTGTTTTTTTGACTGTCCTACGGCCATATGAACTCACAGGATCGTGTGGTTGCACTTTAAAGTTGAAATGGCCCGACCCAAGACCAACTGTATGTCCATATAGACTAGTTTATGCTATCTAAATTAAAATAAAATATTTTGATATTTATAAAGCAAATGTTATTTTCTATGTTATTTTCTCTGTAATAAAACATCAAATAAGGAAACGATTGTTGGTACATTTATACATCAATTCCTGAGTGAGTCAAGTTCAATCATTCACCATTTAATATGAACCATCCAAGTGGGCCTATCTTGTTTCTAAAGGATTTGATCAATATTTAGAAAAGTCCTTCTCAATAGAAGAGCACACTTTTATGAACACTGCACAATGGTAACCAATCGGAGGCGATACAATATCCAAAACATTTTGCGATGTTCAACCTTGCATTTTAATAAACTTTATCTTCATCCAGATACAAACATAATTGGAGCATTAAAATGTACATGATCAAAATAAATACACACCTATACAAATATTAGCTGATTGAATTGCAAGCTGAATTGATAAGGTTACGGCTACAGATAACCAACTAGCTTTTTCTTATTGAAAATTAATGTGGTTTAGGCCTATACACTTATTTTGTATGACACTATGCAACACTAGAAAAGAATAGCTAAACTGAAAATTTAACTTATACATATTAGTATTAAGTATTGAAAAATACTTTTTATTCCACTAACAGTGAGAAAAGGAGCTCAAGATTTAACCTTTCCAGAGCGACTTGGTGACTGGAGCTTTGCCAAGTCTAAAGAAATGAGTTTTGACAGCTTCTGTTGGAAACTCAGGGGGGCCCCTTTCTGGGGACCAGAAGGAGAGCGGTCTACAGGCCCCCCTGTGGTCTTTGTCATCTTGGTCCCTTTGGAGAAGAGCCTGGCCTGTCTCGGGGGCTTCGCGAGTTCTGCAGCCCGGGCAGACGTGGGGGTGGGGGTGTGGCTGCTTGCGAAGGGGACCGACTCGTAGTGGGAGGCGGCAGAGTCCGTCTCGGTGAAGCTCACGAGGGAATAGACGCCGTTAGATCCGTCACCCTGGTGGCCCGACGCTGGGGACGGACGTTGCTCTCCCTGGTCGGCCTCACCCTCCTCTTCCTTACCCAGTCGCAGATGGGAGGGGTGATGTGTTTGCGGTGAGGCCCGCGGGGACGGTTGTCTGTTGACCGACGGAGGGAGGTTTTTTAGTTCAGCGTAGTAATGGCCGGCCAGACCGGGCCCCGCCTCAACACCGGCGGTGTCCGGAGGATCGTTGGAGACCCTTGCTTCTGAATCCGACTTGTAGGAGGGTGGAAAACTGTTTTGTAAGACTTCAGACGCTTGGGTAGAGGAGTCCATAGCCTCTTGCTCAGTCAAGCACTGCCTGGCGATGGCTTGGCAGACCTGACGACCATGCTGGGACAGGAAGGAGAACAGCCCCTCTCCCGAGTCACACTGGTGGCCTGCTTCGATGCAGAAGCCCCCCTGCAGAGAAACCACACACACACACTTTTTCCAGCCAACATTCGCAACAAAGTGGCTCATTTTGAATCATAAAATGTTGTATGTGGACCACCATCCTTGCCTACCTTGAGTATTCCAAATCGGCGCAAGAACATGTAGGGCCATCGGTATATGATGTCAGCCGTGTCCTTGTCCAATAGGAACACAGCCTCTATGCCCAGAAGGAAGGCAAATTCTCCAGTAAGCAGACATCTCTCTGATGCCATGGTGTCTAGAACAGTGACGCGGTACTGCTCTGGTTGATCACCCAAACCTGAAAAAGAGCAGTTTAAGAAAGCGGATAAAACAGGAGCAGTAACTGGATTTATTTTCCTCAACGAATTCCAGAGTGATTCGAACAAAGGGGAAGTCCTGGTGAAGACAGTTACTTGCATTATGAAGCTAATTTACTGGGAATGAATACATAACTGTTGATATTTATTGGTAAGGTGTAACATATATATATAAAAAGAATGTCTGTTGATACTTATTTAAACAATTAGACTTTTATACTTTTAGCAGTATACATTGTTGCCATGTGTCCCTGTGTTCCAAGAAATGGGTGTAGGCCTACAACAGGTTTTATTTGTTTACAGCTTTGTCAGCACGTTGGTTGTAGACAGGTTGTAGTCTATCAAATCTGAGATTAACTAAATATTTCCACAGATAAATATTGGAAGTAATAAGAACCTGAGTATAGGTCACAGTCCTTCATCAGCAGACCATTTTCTTGCACCGAAATCTCTTCTCCAGGATCCTTGTGTAAACAGGACGATACGGTAAACATTGTGTACATGTTATACTGCACGCTCTTATCGGCTTTTTTTTTATGACACCAACATGCTTAGGAGCAAGAAAGAGTTGCGCTTATGCAAGCAGAAGAATTGAAGAAGTAAACGCGACTTCCTCGTCCTTATACTTGACTTGAGAGGACAGGGGGGGTTGGTGTATTTTCAGTTGATCCTTGTTATCAATTAACAATTCCTCTCCTCCAGGAAGCCTGTGAGTGTATGTGTGTGGTTTACCTGGAAGGTAAGCTGACATAGTGCCAGGAGCCATTCTTGGCAGACCTCGGAGGCCAGGGTGTAGGTGCGCAACGTGGTGTCCAGGTAGAAGGCAGTGCAGCCCGGAGGACAGGCCTCCTCCGGGGCTAGCGTAATGCCCAGACAGTCAGACAAAAGCACCACCCGTCGCTTGGTTTTGTCCTGCTCAGGGGGCAGCATGTCTTCAGCGATGTCGTCGGGTAAACTGTAGACCTCCAGGCGCCCGATCTCCAGTGTTTGGGGTTTGAGGATGATCATCCATATCTTCCGCCATGTTTTCTGTACACGGGGAAAGGAATACGAGTTAGAAAATGGATGGACTCTACTTGATCCTCTTGGCTCTTAGGGCGCCCACCAGCGACCTCCTTAGAAAAAGGATGATAGGCTAGTAATTCGTTGATATATTATATTCTTATATAACTAGGTGGCCATAATATGTGCATACAATCTGATTAGCCGTAAATTAGCTATACACTTATCTTAAGTAGGCTACTTCTACTTATTTGAAAGCCTGTCGTAAATTATGTTTAACCAAGAACTCTGTCCATATCAAATGCTTTAAATTACTCACCTTTCCAAACTTGACACCATGTAGGTAGAGCAGCCCCTCTTTAAAAACGTTCATTTTTCAAATTTGAATATTTCTGAACTGATTTGCTTTCGTTTCCATCAATACACCAAGCGGCTAACGATGTTCGATGTTGTATTTCCTGTGCGTTTGCAGGACTTTCTCACCATAAAAAGGAAGTAGCGAGTCAGTCATCGTAGCAGAAGTTGAAGAGGTAAAAACTTTTAATATTACCGCAAAAATGACCACTTCCCATTGCATGAGAACATTGTTCCAGTAAACTCCTCAGCACACACATGTACTTAATCTGCTAACATTAAACATAATTGAAAACATTTTTGGTTTAATTTAAAATGGTCCAACAGACAAATGCTAAAGAAAAGGAGAGAAAAAAAACAACAAGTGTGCACTACAAAAATGTGCAACCAACTTTCTGTAGCACCACTATTAACCCAACTTGATCCATGTGGTACAGTAGTAATTAAAACAGACTGATATCGTTTTCCCCTGGTGTGTGTGTTGTTGTAGTCCGGCCTCAGAGAATAACCAGCCGTGATGTGGCGGCTGCTTAGAAGTCCATAGAACTGTGAGCCAGGTAATCCTTGCGGCCAATGTTGGACACCTGTTTGGTCTGCATGGCCTCCAGCTTGGGACAGTCGGTGATACGATGGCCAAGACCACCGCAGAACGTACAGCCCCTCTCCCCTGTGCACACACAACAAAAGAAAACGGCATGAATTAAAGAAGCAGAAAACAGAAGTTCAGCAGCAGTTTATGTGACTGAGCCAAAAACGAGTCAATTGTGCCACACAAATTAGAATCAGATGGTACATAGGAACGGTTCCAACAAACAACAAGGTGCTGATGAGAAACAAGGAAAGGGAGGAGGAGGATGACGGTGAGGGCGCGGTCACCTCCAAGGTCTTCGTTCTCCGTCTGGAGCACCTGGAGGACAGGCGGTACCTTCTGCTTGGCCTCTATCAACAGCGCCTTCAGATCCATCAGAACCGACTCATCTGCAAACCGGAACACAGGTCAAACTCAACCCCCGGTCAACCTTATAGGTTATCGGATTTATCTTTTGTTTAACTGCCGCTTCGCTCACCGCAGCCTTTATTGATGAAGGTGGTGGCGATACCGGTCTTGCCGGATCGTCCTGTTCGTCCGATCCTGTGGACTGGGTGTGAAGAAATACAAATAAAAGAGGTAAGGTCAGCAATTTAAAACAGAAGATTACCAATTACACCCATAGAGAGATATTTCATTGTGTAGTAATTGGAATCCATCTGCATCTTACCATAGTTTTCTATTTCTTCGGGCATGTCGTAATTCACCACATGCTGGATAGCGGGGAAATCAAGACCTTTGGAGGCCACGTCTGTGGCCACCAGCACATCTTTCTTGCCTTCTTTGAACGCTTCTATGGCTTTGGTTCGCTCCTCTTGATCTGAAAATAAGAAAAAAAAGACAATTACTTAAAGTCTCAATTAGTAAGATTGAGCCCCTTCCAGATGGTAGGCGGGAGACCTTCAGAATTCAAAAAACGCAATAACAGCGTTATGTCCACTCCAACTGGCTGTGCAACTTTGTAATGCGAAATAGCGTAGCTCGGCTGTGGGTGGTGCTGGCGGGAGGGGGTTTTCTAACTGCAGATATACTTTTTTAGTTAAATAATTCTTCACCTACATGATGTGATTTGATTGATTATTGTTGAAATCCTTATTGCTCAGCATCGATTACCGATATGTGCAGATCATTTTAAGTCACGAGCTACTTGAAATGTTACACATTGCGACTTTAAGAGATGTCCGACGATCTGTAACGCCACTGAAAATAAACCATGGGATTTTCTGACGCACATGAGTCAAGGGTGACCCCAAGTGGTCAGACTTTGATAACACATACAAAATACAATACAACACTGGCAGAAAAGGATTCGCAGCAGCAACGTCACGATTTTTTTTTAGGTCATTATCCTCATATTTCTCCTAGTGTCATCGAAGTCAGACAAGGTAGTCAGACTTATGCCTGTCACACACTAGACAGTTTTTTTCAAATGTATAAAACGTAAGGGACCACACACCTAGCGATAGATGAAGATACATTTAACTGTTTTGGTCGTTAAGTGTGTTGAAGGCAACGATATTGCCAACACAGCACACACCAACCAATTTCATTCCTCACCAACCCAGTCCTCATTCTCAAAACCGAAACTCTCAAATCACAATTGCAATCTCGCAGTCAAAAACATGTCTTCAGCGTTACATCTTGTAAAGAAATCATTAGAACCATACAAAAATCTGGGCTTTACTGGCCCGAGTTAGAAAGGCGAAACCAGGCACTATGTGGCTTAGTGTCTATTGTGAAAATAGATGAACTTCAAAATGCTCACTTTATTGCACATTCAAATCCAGTGATTTTAAAACCTGATGAGTTCCAGGAGCAAAATGCCAGTGCCAAGGAATTCCCATCAAAGGAAAGAAAGATGGGTTAATCATATGAAAAATCGATTTGCTATTGTATGAATGTGAGGGAGTACAGGTATGTTGCAGTTGGGTCCCGGGTCTGTCGCAAATGCAGGTGGCATGACAACAGTGTTTTGTATGCCATTATTTCGGCCATTCATTTCTTTATAAAATCTTGTAGTGAATCCCATTTAGGTCCCTTCTCCATAGCTGTGTGGACTAATGTAAACACTTCCTTGCCTGACTGCCAGTTATTCTGAATCACCAAAAGTTACGTTGAGGAAAAATAGCTCAGCCGCTGAGCTCTATTGAGGAAATGTTAAATGTTGAAAACTAAAATCTGAAGCCAGCAACAGTGCTCCACAAACCTTTTAAGATAAAATGCCAAGAACAAAACTAAAGGGGTCCACTGATTGACTTACATTAGGAGAAATATCTTACCCTTTCCACCATGGATAGCCACAGCCTCCACTCCTTTTAGCAACAGATATTCATGTATGGCGTCCACATCTGCCTTTTTCTCAGCAAACATCAGCACCTGCAAATTAAACACCACAATCTTCAAACTTGTTCTTAAAAAGTGAAACGTGTAGAACAATATTATATAGAGTCGGGGGTTTCTGTGGATCTTGTGGTACTGACGGGAGGAGGCGTCTTCTGTAGGCACTCCAACAGGTACACCATCTTGGCCTCCTCCTTGACATATTCCACTTCCTACAAACACAATCCCAGGTCATCATCATTTTAATTCCCTTTCACACAATCAATGTTTTTTAACCACTTTGAGGCTGTTCGTCGCACCTGGATGACATCCAAGCTGGCAGCTCCAGCCCTACCCACGTTAATAGTGATGGGCTTGACCAGGGCACTCTTGGCAAAGTTCTGAATCTTTTTAGGCATAGTAGCACTGAATAGCAGGGTCTGCCTCTGGCCCTGAATGAAGAAAATAACAGTTTGATTCAAATTCATTCAATATCATTCTGGTGTCAAATGAAAACTTGTTGCGGTGTAGTGGTGGTGTGGACTACAAATGAAAATGTGTGCAGGCCTTTGTATTCTGAACCAACCCAATCAACCTAGTCTTGCTGACCTTGAAGTAGGAGAAAATGGTCCTGATGTCCTCCTCAAAGCCCATGTCAATCATCCTGTCGGCCTCGTCCAGCGACAGGTAGCGGCAGATGTCAAGGCTGATCATCTTCTTCTGCAGCAGGTCCATTAGTCGGCCAGGCGTGGCCACCATCATGTGGACACCCCTAGAAACGTTCATGACACGCGTTAATTGCCAAACTTGCTTCGGGGATTCAGAAAGTGTAACTCACTATCGTTGGGAAAAACATAATTTTTTCAAATACCGAGGTTGAAATTGACGGGGTATTAAGAAGTCCTTCATCACAATTTCGAGGGCAATTAAAAAATGCCCGCAGCTCAGTTAGTTACTGACCCTGGATGCTAATATATATATTTTAATACATAGCCCAACAAACCATGACCCATACTTACTGATTAACCACCTCCATCTGGTCTTTGACTGACATTCCTCCTATGCACAGGGCACATCGCAATTGAGGGGTGCCCTCATCTTCCAGCAGTTTGCAGTAATACTCGATGATGCTGTGGGTCTGTCTGGCCAACTCTCGCTGCGGGGAGAAAAATCATAGCAGACTTGAAACATTCAAGATTTCGGCAAACATTCTGTTTATGATACTGAACACTGTTATCTTTATGACACGTCAACACAATGCTCACAATTATGAAAAAAGGGGGAGCTTATGCAAGCAGAATTGAAGAAGTAAAGATTGCAGATAGTGCCATCACACCAACTTCCTCATCCCTCTACCTGTCTTGCGGAGCTTATATTCAGTAGACTGGAATCCCCCTCTTGTTATCAATTTATTGCTCCCATTATTATGTCTTTTATGTGGATGGTGTTCAAATAGAGCCTGAAATCTTCTAAAGACCGATGCGTAACTGAAACGTTAACACATACCAACACCTTATGATCAGAGTCAAAAGGTCAGAAAGAAGAACGGCTAAATCAAACAATTCATTTTACGACAGCATATAAAAGAATATTCAAACTGCAATTCATGTAGAGTGTTATTCCAGTGTAGGTAGGCAGTGAATGTCTTCCAGATCTGACATTCAAATGTTAAACACATCATACATCTGTGCCTGAATTTTGTCAGGGCAAAAATAAACAGTTTGGCACCCCAGAATATTTTATAATAATTGTTCCATCTGTGGTTTATATCTGTAAAACAAAACAACAACACAGGAGTATGTTGCCATTTCTTTAAAATGGTCTCAGTGGGCAGTTTGTGTTTTCGAGTAAGGTGCAAGGCAATGTTTCTCCCTTGGTGTCTTACTGATGGACAGATGATTAGTCCGTAGGGCCCCTCTCTCTTGCTGAAGGGCAGCCTCTTCTCTTGCTCCAGGCAGAACATTATGATGGGGAGAGTGAACACCAGGGTTTTCCCTGAGCCAGTGAAGGCAATGCCAATCAAGTCTCGACCTGCCAGACTACAGATGAACACAAAAATACAATGAATACAAAACAAAAAAAACACAAACTGTGAAGCCTGGCATATACGTGCTGCTGTGGACTTACGCCGTGGGGATCCCTTGAATTTGAATCGGAGTCGGGTGCACAATGCCTTTCTTTTTCAAACCTTTAAGGATCGCTGCAAACCGTCAGAAGAAGTGTTAGCAAATGGAGATAATGTGGCAAAATGAAAGATATACAAAATGTATCATCAGTCGCTGGAGAACCTGGTGGTAACTTCATCTCTCTGAAGCTTTTTATTGGAGCCGGGATCAGTTCTCCATCCACAAGAATGTGGAACTTCCTCCTGACACGGTCATGTCTTGCGCCGGGCATGTTCAGGATGTAGCGTGGAGGTTTCCAACTGCAAGGGATTTTTTCGTTTTTTTGGATCCATATAGACATGGTTTGGTGCTCAATGGCAAATTATGTCAATGGTTCAGTTAATTCAATGAAAAACTCACCTTGTTTTAATTGGGTCATCGTATATAATACCCTTGGCCATTTCCTTCACCGACATCAGAGCTACAAGACACCAGATACTCGGTTATTAATCCTTTATTCTAAAATTATAGGAATTGCTGTAAATTGAACTAGGACAATGCTGTACCTCTGCCTTCAGCCACACTTTCAAGAATCTTCTCCTCCTCTTTCAGTTGCTTCTCCTTGGCGGATTCCTTGCGTGCTGTAAAGCCAAAACCACAGATATACATTAAATATTCCTGAGGGTCACATTTGATGTAACAATATATTGAAATGACAATGTGTAAAATGTCTACCTCTATCGGTGGCTAGCATTTACCTGGCAGGATTTAAAAAGAACAACATTTCAATCGTATTTTTTATTTTCCCTTGGCCTCTCCCACTTGCTGCCAAAGCCAACATGCTAGAGTCGTGTCAAAACAGTGCTAGGACAGTTCATTTCACGTTTCCAGCTGCAGGTGCTGGGCATTTAGTTAGCTCTGCCAAAGTAAGAGTGCAACTAGTGCCGTGCATGGGTAGTGTATGTCATTTTATACCTATTATGAACAGGGCAAGCACGCCCCCTTGAGTAACTACAAATAAAATCAACAGAATTTTACACTGGTCTGGGCTGCATTGAATAGTCTTTTTTGCTTAGGAAAGGTCCTAAGGAGTGAAATTATCGAAATGGCATCCATGATAAGAGCTGTTAGAATTCTCTAAATGCTTACAAAAGGTGTTCAATGCTTCCTTTCTTATCTCCTTTAGCATAGGGTACCCTGGACCATCCTTTATGAAGAGATAATGAGATAAAAGACATAATGCTGTCCGACAATTTCTTACATCAGCAATATTTAAAGCGTCCCACCATTCGACCGTTCCCAAAAACAAACCATCGACAAGACCGACAATTATTTAATTATTTCACCACGGCAGACCAATGTCCGTAACATCCGGTGTCGCATAATTACATAGTCAGATTGTATTTGCACCGCGGTTGTCTTTTCCTTAAGTGCTTATCGAAGGAAAGGGAAAGGACAGGACAAAGGACATCATTTTTAGACTATTCAACCGGAGCCCCGGAGAATGTCAGGTATAGGGTGAAATTGCATGTATGGGATTGTTGTTATTTGTAGCTGTCAGCATGTACTACAGATATCTCTACATCATTTTATTTAAAATATATATATAAATATATGAGTCAATCTTACACATTGATAATAATTTAGATGCAGATGCTTTCAACAAAAGTGACGTACAGTATTTTAAGACACATATCACTAATGAGCAGGTAGGGGTTAGACATCCTGCTCAAGCATGCCTGTACAGGTAGACTGCTAATGATGCAAACATTTTATTTGAACCCAGATCCTTTAAGCTGGGAGTCCCAACACAATAACCGCTAGTTGTAGTAATTAATCCTGAGCGAGTGTTTAGTTTTGACATACCCTCTGCTTTCTCCTTGAGATGCTGGTGCTGGTCCAGGAGACTGACGTTGGAGCGTGGACCAAGCCCTTCTTCCTCGTCCCGCTGATCCGCTCCACTGTCCTTCATGTCCTCTTCCACCGCTTTCCCTCGCAGGCGCAACATCTTGTTGAGCTGCAAACATACAAGCAATGGATTGTACTCATTATGGATTCGGAACTTGTATGACATTCCAGAGTTAGTTATGTGTCGAGCATCACAAGGGCAAACTTTAAGAAAAGATGAATAAGTTGTGACCACCAACCGTCTGATGCTTTCTTATTTTGACCGGGACATATGGGACGTAGTCATCATCCTCCGATCCATCTGAAGCAGCCTTTTCTCCCTCTCCAAGAGGTCTCTGTAGGGTCGGAGAAAACCAGATGATGGGGAAACACACTTTAAATATGATCTGATGGATTAACTGTCCCGGCTTAATACAGTAGGATGTTATACGCTGACCGTTGTTTCAATACAGATACCGATTATTATCTTGAAAAATGTATGAAAAACATTGTTTATTCCGCTGTATTTAAAATGAAAGGCGCTTTGTGTTTTTCCACATCACACGACCACAATGCTTTGCTGGTAGTGTTGATTTGTGAAGATCTACTAGGCGCTTCACAAATAATAAATAATAAAAATAATAGTGTTTTGTAGTAATTGCAGTGTTTGTTGTGTCTATTACTACAGATTTGTGTGACCATCATCTATGGATATCCTTGGTTGAAAAGACGAGCCGGCTAACTCTCTGGGCTTTTCCGTTAAAAACAGATGAGGCTCCTACTTCTAACGTAACTAGTTTAGCTGCATATTAGTTTAGGGAACTTAACACTGTGGAGTATGGCTTCATGTATCTGATGTGTGGAGAAGTGTGCTACGCGAGCTAGCTAGCTAGCTAGCTAGCATGCAGCTCAAATGAAGCTTTGCAACTGAAATGACTTACCTTTTTGGGTTTACTGTCGACCTCCATTTCAGCTTATGTCTATTACCTCAAGTGAACGTGTTTGACAATAAAAAAAACTAAACAATTAACAAAAGGAATGCTTTCAACTTAAAAGTGCATACTTGTTTACAAGCAGTAGAAAATAAACAAATGTTACTACGCATTTGACAAAATGTTTTAGTACGACATTCTGAAAGGGACAAACACCGACTCCTTAAGTAATCTAATACCGCCCCCTACTGGTTGGATAAATATCTGACAGACATCCACTGTGCTCCTTAAAGTCTATGGTGAGCGCTCATTTACTGCTGGATTGTTACACCAAAATCATTGTTTGTGTTTTCCTCATGGACCTAGAAAGCAACAAGGACACTTAATTTTGTCAAAACTGTATTGTTTTAATCTTTCTGAGCGAAAGATTTTCACAGTATCAAAAGTGAATAAAAAAGAACAAAAGCCAACACACACGCGGCTATAACTGGTATATTATAAATCTACATTCCAAAACATTAAGATGTCATCTAGTTGAGTATAGCCTGGAAAGCATCAGATATTGTACGGAAGAAACTTCGGCAGAATTGAAGGACTACATACACCTAAATGACATGTTCCTTGTCAATCAAGGGTTATCCTTAACAGTATAATTTTGGAGTCTGTCCTCATAAAAGAGCAGAATAACAAGCATGAAAGCAAGATGTATGAGATGCAGGACACCACGGACGTCAATGGGCTGTGGAAAAAAAGGTATCATTGTTTTAGCATTGGTTTATACATCACCAACCCTCAAATATGTTTCTTACAATCCAACAATGTCTTGGAAACCCTAAAGGGATGTTGTACTCCCCAAACAAACAAAAAAGATTTGCCCTAGTGTATCTGTGTCCCTTAGAATGAACCTGTAGAATGAAAAAATGGAAAAATGTGTTGATTAACTTTGCACTATTTTCTATGAATTGACACAAGTGTTAAGAATGTGTTGGATTTTAAGGAGGGATATAATAGGGGTACCCTTTCTTTAGAATCAAACATCATTGGGAGTAATGTTCAAAATGTGATGTAATAGCATTCGTTCCATAGATCATGCATGACAAAATTAAAATGAAACTCATCACATTGAAAATATGAGCCCAGTGGTGTGCGCTACATGGCCCATTTAAGCGTTTATATTACCTTTGTTGGTGCCAACATGGCAAATGTGTTTCCTGGAGGAGCAAACACTTCACTTTACTTTAAAAAAAGGAGTACATGTATTAGGCAAGTGTTATGTTCCATCCTATTGTGACAGATACATTTTCAGTTTGACAGAATACATGGCGTTGAGCTTGAGAGGAAACATTAAGAGGGCAAGATTGGCACACAGAACTATAACCCTCATCGGACCAGAAAGCTAGCACCCCCGCACATGACAGAATAATTGATCCCTTTCATGCGAAATAGCCTACTTTCATGAAGAAACATCTTTAAATGATTGTACTTTCTTTATGAAAGTAGTCAGCAATCAACCGAGCGGGATATATGCTACAAAACGGCAACACAATATAAAATTGAAGAGCAATACAGTACTTTTAGAGCACCATGTTAAAATTTCCCCAGATAAAAACCTTTGTGATAAAAACATATTTATTTCATGAAACGGGAAGTGTTTACATTACTACATAATGAAGCGCATGGATGCAGTAGATTAAACATGTTTTTCTTTTCTCATTTTGCACCTCTCACTTAGTGAACAATGCAAAGATATCAAAGGGCAAGCTTGGCCTCGTGAACCATCCCTTGCTGATGAGTCTTTTGAGTATTTCAGTCCTCTGAATGTAAAAGAGACAATTGTAACAGGGTCCCTTGGCTTGGAGCGGAGAAGAGAAACAGGAATGAAAGCAGGCCTCAGGCCAAACAGGGGCGCAAGTTTAAGGAGTTTTTAATCTGGCACTTTTCCAAGTTATTGAGCTGCGTTTGAATGAACCTTTTTGAGGGTGAAGTTGGACCAGTTCACTGCGACTTTCTGGCGGTTTTGCTTCGCAGAATCCAGGCAAAATCTAGAATAACAGGAAAGGGAGACGACGAATAAAAATGAGTAATTGGGGTATTATTCATGTATTAAAAGGGGGATACAATTGATGTTCCAAAGTAATTGTCTGAAAAAATGACTACAACTAAATAACAAACCTTTTGAAGTATTCCACCTCCCTGTCGATCTCATCCATTTCGGTGGGATCGACGTCTTTTGGAAGAAAAACATCATCTGGAAAGTGATAAACAACATCATTGAATGCAATATCTTCTACATTTCCAACAAAGAAAAAATATTTCTGTAGAAGGACAGAACATTTACCAATAGCACTGCCTGACTTTTCTCCCTTGTTTTTGTTCTTCTTGTTTTTACCCTTGGATTGCTGCTGCTGCTGTGCATTTTGGTGAGTGCTGGGATGGGTCTTGCCATCTGAATCCAGCTCAGATCGACCTCCCCGCACCTCCGTGTCACCTTTCGCTCGCTGTGCATTGGGGAGCCCGCTGGTGGCTCCATTGGCTGCCTGTCTGGTCGGCCTGCCCTCCTCAGCCTTCCTTAGGCCGTTCCGCTGGCTATCTGCCAACTGCTGGGGCTGCTGTCTGCTTCCCGGTTTGGAGCCGCCAGAACTCATCTCGGTCACCCGGGACTCGTTTGTCTTCTGCGTCTCGTTGGCGGGGAGGGATTTGGTGGGTTTGATTGAACTCTGCTCGGAGGCGGCTTGCTCCTGCCTCTGCTGCTGCTGCTTCCTGTTCTTCTTCGACTTCGCAGCACCAGCTGTACTGTTCCTAGTCTCGGAATAGTCCTCCTTCGATTTCGCCGTCGCCTGGGGCAGACCTTGTGAATGGCTTTCGGACACGGCGGCGGCAGCGGCGCCTCTTTCTGGAGAGTGAACCCGGCTGAGCTTGGAAAGGTTTGGAGGAATTTGCAACCTCTGGACGTCCTTTTGCCCCGCAGCGCCTTCTGCGGTGGTGGAGGTGGTAGTGGAAGATAAGACCGTGCCAGCGTCCTCCCATCCATTGACCAGGTCCAGGTGGTTCTTAAAAGTCCCCAAGGAAAGGGGAGCCAGATCAAGGTCTATCTGCTGAATGTCAGTTGAGCCGTTAAGGTGAGACAGTAAGTGATTGCCCTCCAAGGTGGCCGCCTTCTTTGGGAAGTCGTTGACATCTAGGTTAAGGTCATACATGCTAAAGGAGGCTCTGATTGAGTCCTTGATGGTATTCTTGATTTCCTCTAGCCGACTCGTAAGAAAGCTGTTCACCCGCTCCAATTCCAGTTGAGGCCAATCCAGCAATCGGCCCGCCTCAGATCCATCGGCAATCGACTCGTCGGCCGGCTCGGATGGACTGGATTGGGGGTCGCCGCTTGTGGCCTCCATACTGCCACACTGAGCCTTCTCCTGTGCACACACAAAGATAACATTGACAAAATATTATTTTCTGATGATCCTAGATTGTAGATTAAGTTTGGAGAGCTCAATGTTATCCTCTCACCTTCTTCTTCTGTTTGTGTCGGGCACGTTTGGCAGCCTTGGCACTGTTGACTGGTTTGGGTTCAGAGCTGTTGATGAAGTCCAGCAACTCGTCCACGTCCCTGTTGTCGATGGCGCTGGCTACCGTCAGGTCTAAGTCCTGGCGCTGAGGGGGCTCCTCTTTGCGTCTGGTCAGGCGAGAGCGGAGTTTCTCTCGGATCTCGGCATAGTTACGGCTTGTTGGTGCTGCTGGAGGCTGTAAACAAATATTGGATTTCGTTCCATTACCGCTTGCCCTTTTCATGCGATTTCAGCTCTGTATCATTACTGAACCTCGACCACCATAAACCACTGGAAACAGTCCCCTCTGCTGCTTAATAAGAAAATATCCAAGAGAAACAGTTAAGTGCACTTACCGCATTGTGACCAAAGAACTCGCAGTAGCAACAGTCGCAGTATTTCCCATCCTTCTGGTTGGTGGAGGAGGAGGCACAGGAGCTCCTCTCAGAGCTGCTGTCCTCGTCCTCCCCGTCATCCAGCTCTGACGGAGGGTGGCACAACGTCCCGTTAGCCATTTTGTGGCTTTTACATGCCTGGTCCCTACACAAGACGGCAGATCAAGGCATGATGAGCTACGATGACGGACCTTTTTTTTCACAGAAACATAATTAGAGCATTGATCCAAGGCGATTTCGGACAGCATGAGCCCTGAAAGTTAGCAGGGGTGCAAACAGGAGCTTGAATAAACTAGTACTCGTCAAGCGAATCATAAATGATAACAGAAATATTGTAATCAAAATGCGTTTTATGGTAAGTATATGGTACCATATGGTTTATGGTCGTTTTTCGACATTGTACAAATACATCATAATATATTTTTAGGTGTTTTTTGGGAACTTTTTGGACCAGGATGTACGATTAAATAGTCAAAAATCTTGGCCATTGAACAGTCCTGCATTGTTGTTGAGAGGCTGTATAAAACAGGTTCATCGCCAATGTTTAGTGACTGGCCCGCGTAGGCGGAGTTCCACGCACGTTCGACAAGTTTAGCAATGACTGCACGCCAGCGATGACCCGAAATCCAAACTGAAAGGGAAATATAAAACAGCATAGTGCAGCATAGTATGCACTTCTGCACTTTGAACGTCGTTAATTTTTTTTATGATTGAAAGATATTGGACATTCAACAGATCTTCAGGCTCTGAAATAGTGTTGTGACGCGGTGAACTAAAGACGAAATCACCGTAATGAGTATGTGTATAGCAGTTTATATCTGCCGAAGGAAACTGGGCTTCCAAACAAAACAGCAGGCAGAAGTTTTCCTTTATATAGAGCTATCGCCTGGTCATAATCTCTGCCCGTACCCTGCCCTAAACAATAGCCTAACTAAAATGCAATTCAACCGGATCAAATTTCCCCAATGGATAAAACGTTAAAATCGCTGATTAAAAATGTTTCCTGCTAGCAGAAAAAAGCAGGTAAAAAATCTGCTTGACATGCCGAGCTCCGGTACGGGTACGCACATGGACTGTAAGAAATCCAGATTAAAACTGACAACTGACTTTCGATATGTTTAGATTTGTGGAAACCACAAATTTATTTTTGCACCTTGTATTTTATGATCTTTTTTTGTATTTCTTGCATCCCTAATAGTAAGAAATAAAACTAACCTGCAGGCCCCCGCCGCAAGATGGCCGACGTTGGGAGGAGCGACCGCCCCCCCGTTGTGTCCATTGCAGGGATGGTTACAGCCCATTAGGGACGGGCCCAGCTTGCTGTGCTGCGTGTTCACACCAGGAATGTGGGAGTTTTTGCACGGGCTGGGCTTATGGACCGACGTGGGGCTGTCCGGGCCAGAGGAGGACGACGTGAGCTTGGCCGTGGGACTGTGGAGGTTGGGTACCAGCGTGGAGAAGGGGGCGTGGGTCGCAGTCCCGGTGTTGGAGGAGGAGCTGACGTGGCCGTGCTGCCCCGAGCTCTGCTTAGGGGGCACGAGGGAGGAATGCTGGGAAGAGAGACCCGTGGGGCTGTTGGGAGGCACAGACAGGTCCGAGTGTTGGTGGTGGTCGCCGGGGTGGAACGCTTCGCCTGGACATGGGGAAGAGAGGGGGTAAATGGATGAGGGGTGGACCGAATTCAGAGAATGTACTTCCAGGTATACCCTAGGCAATCAAAGCGTGAACAACAAATCGACCAGTTATCCTGCAACAAAGGAAGCTTAACAGTTAAAAAGCAAATACACAAGGACTGTTGACATATCGGTCAGGTCATTAAAGAAAGGGATGTTTATTTATTTCCTACCTGGAGGAGTTGGGCGACGGCACATGGTCTTGAAGTGCTTGGGGGTGGTCTTACAATGGTCAGCTGAGGTAGACAGGGGATTCCCAAGAGAAGAACCACTGGAATTCTGGGATGGGTGACTGTAGGGACACACTTTGGGCGCTGATGTTTTAGCAGATTTACCAGGTGCCTCGTGAAGGCCTCTTTTATCGTGACAAGTCGATCCCCCGGTTACACCTGCATTGAAAAGAAAGGGGTTGGAATGATCTTTCGTATCGAGGGGAATTTACTTTTGCATCTGTAATGTGATGATAATCCCTTTAAACGAAGAACACCATTATGTAACACACAGGCACAATCACCAAACTTTACCCAGCCAGTGATCATACCACAGGATTTGCTAATTGCTCCCGAAAAGATCTGAGGCTGACAAATAACCCCAAGTAACAATTGATTAACTTGCCAAGAGTCATTGAACGTATCCTATTCCTAACCCTAAAGTATGTTACCACACCTTAAGAGTATGCTGGGTATTTTTGGATCACAATCAAAACCAGCTTTTTATATTTCCTTATTAAACACAACAAGGCCTCTGCCTCTTGGCCAGGACTCCCTTGAAAAATAGGTTTTTAATCTCAATGGGACTTTCCTGGTTAAATAAAGGTTAAATAAATAAATAAAAGGGCAGCCAAAAGCCCTGCCTGTTATGAAGGAGTCAAAACAAAGGTTTCATTAAACATTTTGCGTACAACACTTAATTTTCCACTACCTCCTTGGGCTGACTGCCAATGCAGTATCCAACCCAAAGGCAAGTGGTAGCATGTGACATCCATGATGCTACTCAGCATACAAATAAAGATAGATAAAACCTTAATATTTTCATTATCATTCGTAGGACTAGTACTACTGACCAGGTAAACATAGTATATGTCTCAAGTTTCCTTGGTGATTATCGAACCAACCAAAGTTGGTTTAAAGGGACACTTCACCGAATCAGAACCGGAATTCTATCATTATAAAATCGCTTTTGTAATATAATATATATATATTTTTTTAACCAAGTCTTCCCTTGGCCCAGCTTTCCTGATCTAATTTTCTCCTGAGATGACGTCAAATGACGCGTTTGACACGTCAAATGACGCGTTTGACATCATCTCAGGAGAAAATTAGATCAGGAAAGCTGGGCCAAGGGAAGAATGGGTTAAAAAAAAAATAATACAAAAAAAAAATGTATATTATAAAGCGATTTTATAATGATAGAATTCCGGTTCTGAATCGGTGAAGTGTCCCTTTAAGTTGTTAGAAGTTAATCAGGTCAGCTTATTTAGTGCCACACAAATTAATCTAAAATGTAATGAATGTCGCTTTGAAGCATTACAAAATCAAATAATACCGTTTGTTCCACCAAAACGTTGACCAATTTCTAAACTTGAGCTGTGGTTAAGATAACAGCAATGTTGCTTGACCAGAATATTATAGAGAAACCTCTTTGTGAATTACAAACCTTGCTGGGAGTGCGAAGAAGCATTGTGGTTACAGTGGACCCCGCCGTTGGTATGGACGGAGTTCCAAAGTCCTGACAGCTTGTGGGCCGACAGGAAGGAGCTGGGGTCCCAGTCCACCGAACTGTGCTCCGGGAAACCATTCCCACAGCTCTGAGATTTACAGGAGGACGAGTGTGACAGCGGTACCTGAAAAATAGAGACAAAAAAAGGGGTTAGACTCCCGACCATACTGTTCTGGGTTCCACCCCCAATGGCCATAGTCTACCTGTAGGCATACTTTAGGAAGATGCCTAACCTGCGCCAAAATCACTGCAAGTTTGGTTGAATAACTTTCTGCAAAATACCTTAATGGTCAATACATGACATGTATTGACCATTATACAGCTACATACACACATATACATCTAATTTAGATTGGAGTTGTGGTTCAGCTTGACAAGGCAACCATAGCACAAGAGAGGAGAAATACTGGAACATGGATGTGATAAATTGTACGTAAATTGTAAAGTTCAATACTGAAAGGGAAATGATCACCGTGAAACATTTTGTAAAGAAGACCGTAGGCCTGGATGATCCCCTGGCCATTAAAGCGGATAATGCAGGTGACTATGATTTTGGTCAACATTTAGTGAAGAATCCAGGATTTGCATAGGATGGAAAGCAGTTCACTTATGTAAAACTACAAGGAAGAAAGATGACAGTGACAAGCAGTTGACTGCACTAACAATGACAAGGCAAAGGTCGAAAGACAAGCTATTTTGAAGACAGCAGGATGAAACTGGAAAAATAGAGATTGACAGAAGTTATGGTTAGAGAAAATCTGTTAACAATGTGTTGTTGTCAAATCATTTTCAATGAATGTTGCTGAATGTAATATCAATATTTAGTAAATGTAATGACAAGTTGATCTGATGCGATTGTTGTGACTTGCATTGATATATACTATGCATTAATTCAAATGCATTACAAAACAGAACATACATATTATAATTGTTTTGACCTAAAAAATGAAATCACAGCAGGCTTCTAATAATAAAAGCGAGTGGTGGTACAGTTTCACTTTGTGAATAACACCATTGTTTTACCTAACGCAGCCGGACAGAAAACACACGTGTTGCCTCAGGTAGCATTACAGTTATCAGAGAAGACTTTGCCCCAATCTGTAAGTTATATGGCGAGCTGCAAAACTAGCGACCCTGAAACTAGTCAGTAAGACTAGTGTTGTATTAAGGCTTCAATATGTTATGTGACAAATATAATTGGAAATGGATGATGTAATTGACACACTATTCACAGAAAAATCATTGGTATGTATTGACTTCATGACAAAAATGACGTACACACTGCGTTTCTGTGTACACAAAGTGCAAGCTTCCATTTCAAACCAGCCGTTTTGGGGGGGTATTTCCTCATAAGTAAGGTCATATAATTACGATAGACATTATATAGTGCAGTTCAAAAAACGTTGTGTCTTGTCCCAGCTATTATATTGTAATAACCTTTGCTTCTAATAATTTAACTAATAATCATATTTGGCAATGTAAGTATCTCTATGGTATTATGATATTCGATTAAAATTCCTGTATGCAGCATTTCCAGTCAATAAAATGTGTTTACACTTAGTGTTGATTGTTTGGACCAACAGTATCTATTTAAACCTGATTTGTAGAAATACTGTGGAAACTAATCAGTTGTGGTTATTCACCGGTGTAGGCGGCTCTTGGGTGCTCCTCATTTCCTCCTCTTCCACACTCTTTCGGCAGCTCTGGCATATCCACAAGGGTACTTCTCCCAGCAGGGACTGGGACAGCGAGGGTACTGCATCAGCCAGCTTGCGCCCTGGCACCTCACGCAACAAGGCCTGGGAAAGGGCAGGCATGGCATCAGCCAGCTTGGTGCCGTGGCCTCCGGGGAGTCCATTTGCAGAACTTGCTCCCCAGTCCTTAAATTCCCGGTGGCACAGAAGGCAGCAGGTGTGCATAGGCTATGTGGGAAGGATAACCACATGGAGGTCAAAGAAGATGGTAATAAGTCACCACCTGGTTGTTGATATACACAAAACGTGTTATTCTGCACAAGAAGCATCTCATTTAGCGATGGCGTGAAACGGGTTAGAGATCGCTAATACTTTTTGTTTATAAAGAATGTTATGCATTCCTGCTTGTATAATGGGCACAGTCATTTGCACTTTGAATAATCAAGAGATAGTATGTGATTATAACTACCTAACACGTGGGATCAAATCTTACAAGAAAGTAGTTAGCACTGTTTCCGGTGACAGCTAAAACCTGACCCTTCTTAGGAGTTATGTTCACTGCTTATACACACAATTATGAGACCCTTACTGTGAGATAGATGTTGTAACCTGCATAAACTTTATTCCACCGCCTGGTTGTGTGAAGACCAAACTCAACGAGAACAATGGATCACCATGGATCATCGCTTCGTTTAACATTTAGCCAGCAGTGCCCACTGCCAGATCGGTGTCTCTCCAGCTATCTCGCTAGCTGGTTAGCGGCTGCTGTGCTGAACGGTATAGCTAGCTTTAAGTGTAATCCATGTGTGCTGCACAACACGCTAGTGCATGTACGGCAAGGCTTTCCAACTTGGTATCATTGGATGACCATGAAAACGCCCGGAATGAAACACAAAGCAGGCAGACACAATGTCACCTATTCGCCTTAGAGCAGCTAACAATGCTAACTAGACTGGCTCAGTGCCTGTGGTGGACGCCTCCTCGTAAACCCACTACTTCTTATCACCCATTTATCTACCACTGACTTCACCATCCATGTTGCACTGAACATGTGGAAAAAAACACAAAGACACTGCGGGGGACGTATTAGATTCCGAAGTCTCGCCTAATCATGGATCCACAAACACACACATACATACACACACGCGCGAATAGGGGATGCTTTGTGGGGCTAACAAGCATTAGCATCAAGCTACCTGGTTCGCCCTGGCGGCCAGCCTCTCCAGCCCCACGTCTCCGCCACCACCGCCGGCCGCATCGCCGGGAGAGACGGGCTTCTTCGATAGGGTTTGCTGCCCAGGCACCAGCTCCTTCTGGACGACTCCTGGTTGTTTACTCTTCTTCCTTGCCATTACACGAGTAATTGTAAAAATCCGTTGGGGCGAGTTTTTTGCACCGGTTTTTGGAGAATGTAAAAAGCGATGTTGTTTCTGGTGGACCAGAAATGTTCTGTAGCTTCTCTAGTCAAGACAACAGTCAATATGGCGGAGCGCTGGCACACCGGAGTTCAGAGGTTAAAGATACTGCTGGCGACGAGACTTCAGTTCAGCTGATGATCAGTGCTACACAACTAATTCACGGACACAACGCCATATATGTATTTATATATATATAAATAAGAGTTCATGGAAAGGTCGTTTCATGGAGTTATCGTCATGTCAAACAAAAAAAATAAGTGGCGAGATAGGCGTTACTATTTCTGTTGCTGTTGTGTGGTGGTTCATTTGTTCGATTTTTATTTTAGTTTATATTGAAGAAATGTGTGTTCGTTTTGTCAAGTATAAAACTGTAATATTCGTAAATATTGACATCCATTAATCCTCCTCGATCTTCCTGTGCGCAGCAGAGAAAGTGACTGCTTCATGTTGATCAAATGTCTTTCCGCATCAAGGAGACAAGTATGAAATACAACTAAATGACAATGTAAGATTGAAAAGGGGAAATACATGGAAAACAAGATAATAACTTTAAATAAAGTATCATCTCGTACTTTTACGGTTATATCCCACCCGCCTATCAGGGAATAGTGCGAGCGTCGTTTTAATTATTGCACGGAAATAAAGAGTATGTAGTTACCACAATATAAACAGATCAATATCACTATCGATTGAGACCATTGTCTCTGTAGGTTCATGGAGGCGTTATAATAAGTGTAGGGTTTGAGGTGGAGGCAAATAATGGCGCGCTTACGGAACTTTACAAAGCAGGAGGGAGTGTTGGAGGAGGAGGAGGAGGAGGTATCACAATGACGTTTTTACGTGGCGTATGTCTGAGTTTGGTTTGTTGAACTGCAGACGTAGCATCTATAGCTGCTGCTCGGTTCTGCTCTGCTGTTCTAAAACACAATCTTAGTTTGTTTGTGCATCTTCTACATTTTCCACAATTAGAAATGGAAGCGACCATCTGCAACATCCAGGTTCTTCTTCAGGCTGCAGAGTTTTTGGAAAGAAGAGAAAGAGGTCAGTGCATTGACTGTCAGCTGTCATTTTATGAGGAAGCGAAATGGGTTAGTTGTAAAACAACAAATACAAAAAAAAAATGCAAATATGAATGACTATGCATGGAGTTAAATGTATGTGGCAACTTACTGTGTGGAACATGCGAGTTTTATGTCTTCGGTCGATATTTTCGCTTTGACTCAGTGACCTACATACCGGGCACATCATTGTACTCAAACGCGCCAATTCTGGACGATTTGAAACTAGAGTGCATCGCTGAGCGCTTATCACAGAATGAATGGATGCTTTTAAACAACGCGGCGCATTATACCACTTTCTTTCCCCCCGTCGACCGTAAATTCCATCTGTGATTCTTTTTTTTGGTTTAAGCTGCATTCAGAAATGTTGGGAACAGTTTATGAATGATGGCGCCAAAATCTGAAAACAAAACATCAAGCTGAGGATGTTGACAGCACCATACCTCTGTTAATAATCGTATTCTCAGTAATCGTATCGTTTGGACCCCAAATATAATAACAACGACGGAATAGCAAATATAGCGCACTTGCAGAGTGTTATATGTTTTTTGCTTTCCCATCGATTCAGTGCTTGGGTGTTTGTATGTGAAACTTTGATCCTACAGAAGCCGAACACGGGTATGCTTCAGTGCTTCCTCCCAGTGCAGAAGATTCCGATAAGAGAAACAGACAGAAAAACAAGAAGCTGTCGGGTCCTGGTGGCAATAGGTGATTACACAACAGATACTATGTCAAAAAAGGGTGTGGTTCCAGAACCTGATATTTTTGTTTGCTACCTCTTCTCACACTCTCCAAAATCATTTAATCGATCTGTGCTTATTACTAAAATGTTAATGCTTCTTAATTACAGGCTAGTTCACAACGAGTTGGAGAAAAACAGGTAATACACATTAAATATCTCACAGTAACCACGGCCCTATTATATGTATTAACATTAAACCAGAGCTTTGACATTTATTCTTATACAATGTTAAAAGTGTACTACCAATCACAATGTAAACACACTTGAGGAAGGAAGACATTGTTTTGTGAAGATGTAATCGATTTCATGTTTTTGTGCAGACGAGCTCAGCTGAGATTCCATTTGGATCAGCTCAAACAGCAGGTCCCCCTGTCTTCGGACTCCGTGAGGAACACCACGCTCAACCTGCTCAGACGGGCTCAGCTTCACATAAAGGTAAGGAGAACAACAGTGAGAACGTAGAATGTTGTGGTCCTTGGCATGCTGGCTCTATGTTATTCTACTGCACCCTGTCTTGTTTTGGCACCCTCATGCACACCTTCTGATAGACATGTCCCTGCATATTTTGGATCTAGTTTAGTTGTTTTTACCTCCGATTATTTGATTAGATGTATTGTGTATATGTGTGTATATGAGTAGATCTTTATAGTAGTTATAACGTGTAACAATAGTTATCACATCTTCTATCACATCTTTATCTTGTGTGATTTGCACTCTTTTATTTCTTAATTATTTTGCTGCTGCAACACCAGAATTTCCCATCGAGGACTAATATGGTTATATCTCTTAATTCGCTTAATATCTCTGAAGAATTAGTTTGTTTTGTTTGTTTTTGTCGCAATTCAGAAGCTGCAGCAGCAGGACGAGCGCGCGCAGCAGCTGAAGGGCCGCCTGCGATGGGAGCAGAGAGAGCTGCGCGTCCGACTGGACACGTTGCAGAGGGGCAGCGAGAGGACGAGGAACGACAGCCTGGGTTCTGTGGTGTCCTCCGAGAGGTCAGACTCTGACAGGGGTAAGAGCGTCGTCATTTGTTTGACTTTGATTTGAATTTGACTTTAGGCTAATGTGTGTTGTTTGTTTTATTTTTGTATTGGCTTAACAGAAGCAAATCTTAGGCGCATTTCAATTTCTCGTGCTGCACGTTAATTTCAGCTATAGCTTGTTCTTTTATTCTCTTCTCTTTTGGCCTAACGGTTTTGGTCTATGTTGTTTTCTATTGCAGAGGACGTGGAGGTTGACGTGGAGAGCATTGTTTTTGAATGCGTTTCCTCTGATGGACTCAGTATTACACACACAGATGTTGACCACTGTTACTCCAGCTTGGATAAAGACTGGCTATGACGGCAGCACTGGCTGTGGTAAACCATTTCTATTTTTCTGTCGGACAAGGCGAGAAAGAAGAAGAGCGAAAAACGAAACTACATTCCAGACGGTCTCAGAAAGGACATAGGACGAGAGAGAGAGATTGGACATTTATGTGAAACTGTGCAGCCAAACTTAAACTTCATCTTTTCACCAAAACTGGTGACTCAAAATTCAACTTTCGAGATCGGTCATAAAGGGTCTGACTACAAGCTGAATGGAGCTAGTGTTCCACATACTCACTGTCCATTTGCACTGACAGGCCGTTTTACTGAGCGGAGAGGAAAGCATTGAGAGTGAACCTGTTCCCACCTCAAACAAGAACAAAAACCACACAATGCGTAGGACTCCATAATCTAAAAGGGTTATTTAACAATATTTTGAAATACAGTATTTTTTTACATTTGATCCAGCTTTATGGTTTCGTCTACTACTAAAACATTTTTTCAGCACTAAGAAGCTTAAAATTCAGGAATTAAGTCATTTAAACACTTGTAACAATTATTGTCATGTATTTTATTATTTTCCTTGTTGCACAGAGCATCCACACATTGCACTTGTTTTTTTCTTAAAAGGGTTGAGGGTTTATTGATCTGGATAGGCAACATCAACTGGTCATGTTTGCACATTTTCTACCAGGCAATGAAGTAATTGCATGATCTTCCTAGGGAATAATGTGTTGATGTTAAAACGATATTAGGAGGTCAGTTGCACCTTATTCCTACAATCCGGAATTGATGCACGGATAGCTCACCAGCCACTCCACTCTTTGGGTCAGGCAAACAGTGGACGCCTCACCAGTTGTCTTCAATAGTTACTGATTCCGTCTAGTTAAAACAGGAACACCTTGAAAGGTTGTGTATATTAAGAGCTTTAAGAAGTGAATGTTGGTCTAGCACCACTTCACACAATGCTAATCTGTGTCCACTGCCATTACCCTATGGACAATGATGTATGTTCATATCTTAAATGACCCAACCTTTTTTAACTTATTTATCCAACAACGTTCTTGTTGATGACAAGCAGGACTTTGCCTAATTTATTTTGAGGTAGACCATAACCTTGATGCCCAGTTTAGTGTAGGGGACAAGCTGGTGGAGTGGTGAGCAATGTTTTAGGCCAACACTTCTATACTTGTAATACTCTGAATAACCACGGTGTGGCGTAGACATTACGGATTGTAGGTGTAAGTCGGAACAATGATTGCTTAAGTGATTGCAAATGTGAACAGTGAAATTTTGTTTGTATTTAAACTGTTCATTATTACAATTGTGCTCTTAATTGCATATGCATTTGTCATGACATGTTTCATTATGCATGCAGTAGACTCAATGTCAGGATAGAGAATGCTACCTGTAATTCTTATGCAAGTTTTGCTGTATTACAAGTATGTGTATCCTATACTTTTACATTGAATATTTTGAAGCAGCTGGCTTCCGGATAATATATGTAAGATGCCTTATTTTCTTGTAACGACTTATGTATGCATTAATTCATCTGTCTCCTCCCAGTAATATAATGTAGCATTTTTATACTAGTGTACTTTTTTTAAATGAATAAATATTTTATATATTTACCCTGAATGCATTTGACTGTCGTAAACCACCAAGTGATAAGGCTTGCAATAGTAGTTTAATTGAAGCACAAAGCATAAGTTAATAGCAAAATTTATATTTATTGACATTATCAAGCCATTGCAGGAGCAAGAGCATACATTTACATGTGTATGTATGAGCTGTGATAATTGATGTAAACAAGGTACCTGTTTTCATATGACATACAAATCTATAAGGCATAGATAGACATTTTCTGCATTCTGGTCAGTCACACATTTGGGTAAGTCTGATGTGAGTCCATAGACTTGATTCAAAATACCTTACTTGTGGGATTGGAATCAGGATGATTAACCATTATGTGGAGGCATTATCACACTTCAATTTGAAGCAAGGAAAAATCATTTTTGCATTGAAAGCTGAATCAAGTTACCTTACATTTTGTTCAAACTAAATATAACAAAACCATGACTGTATAGATTAAAACTATTTACATACAAAAACAAGATTATAAATTTATATAAATTAAAAGTAATTTAAGCGTGGTTGTAAAATGCTGTTAAGCGCGAGTAAGCATGACGTCTCACATTGATACATTTTGGGGTTCTATTACAACTTTTTCAAAAAAGATGTGATGTTCGTATCTAAACACGAAGACCTTTGATGTCAAGAATGTAAAGAGAAGTAACACGGGGGACAGGAAATGGGAATACAGCTCTAGCTGTAATGGTCCACCCATCTTTAAAGAGGCAACCTTCTGGAGGTAACAGATCCACCTCTCTCCCCCAATACTTACTTGGACTATTGGGGGGATGGAGCAGTAACTTTTGTGCCAAAATTGTACCCCAGATATCAAACATATTGTTTCTTTTGGGCTTGAGAGGCAAGGTCTTTAGCTTTCTCCTTAGCTGCCAGTGCCGTCTCCCTTGCCCGTTCTGTAGCAGTTTCGGCCAAGGTTCTCGATGGAGTTTCACCTGCAAGAGTTAACATGAAAGACTGTTTGCATTTTTCAGTGGCAAATGAATTACCGACAAAATAAATGGATTTCAATTAATTGAATTGAATGAGATTAAATGCTGAATTATATTGTCCATACACAGATTACTTCAGTTTCATCCTAAAAACAGAATCTAGTGCCACCCAAGATTTTAATTTTATTAAGATTTTCCATTATTATTACGTAACCATTAATACACATACAACACTGTACCTTGCATTTTGGCCAAGATATATTCAAAGCCTTTCATGGTCTTCGTTACACTGGTCTTAAATCGTGCAAGGCCGAATTCCTGAAAAAATAGAGACTGTTGTGTGAAATCAGAAAAAGCAAACATCTCAAACAATAGCATGTGCATAACACACATACCTCATGTCATTAAGTCAAATGATAACCAAAACATATTACCATTTCAAATTCTGCTTGTGCGTCCACACGGAATTAACTTTATAACTATGATATTTATAATTATAACAAGTCAGTGTATAAGTAAAACCAATAGTAACATGTTGCCCTTCACACGACCTACACCAGTGCAGACCTCTACCTTAAGTACACTGACCTGAATAGCTCTGGAAAGCCCATAGACATTAGAGGAGATCCAAGCCTCTCTCTTTATTTCGGTCCAGTTGCTGTTCTCAGAATTAATACCATACACGCACCGCTCCTCCACAGACTGGTGCAGGCGGGGAAAGCAAACAAAAGAACACAAGGTTAAAGACACACAGGTCACCGATATGCAGGTCACTATAGTCAGAGGAACATTTCCATAGTAATGCGATCAAAGAGGATTGGTACCATGAGGCGGGCATGGGTAATGTTCCAAGTAAAGGTGGTCATGGTCCTTTTCTGAGGGTCCACTATGGAATCCTCAATGACGTATGCCAAGCTGGACATGTGTTTGGGGAGGTACCGCTCCATCCAGCGAGGCGCCCTGCTAGTTTTGGTCATCAGACGTCTGGAAATGAGGCAGTTGCTTGGCGTAACCTCTCGGAAAATGATATCTTCCGTTAAAACATGGTTACTGAATTGGAGGAGGCAAAACACATAGGTTATAAGAATGACATATGTAACAGTACACTGCACATTGTTTGCCTATTTCTGTGTCCCGTGTGAGATGGCTTGAGGCCACTAAAAAAAAAGTAATGCTTGACACACAGTGTGTGTGTGTATGTGTGTGTGTGTGTGTGTGTGTGTGTGTGTGTGTGTGTGTGTGTGTACAAGGTAACAACAAAGATCAGAAGAAGAGTGAGCTATATTTGCAGTCTTACCTGTAAGGGCTGGGATAGCGTTTCCAGTATGCAACGCAAGCTTGGTCCCATGAACATTTCAGAAGGCCTGCACAGCAGAAATACTTCACCATCGTTCCCTCTGGCACTAATCTGTAGAGATAAAGCAGGAATGTTGGTGCTCTTATTTAAATGCTCAGGAAATGCACACAAAGCTTGCGACAAAAAAAATACGTTATTCTAACTCTGCATCTTTAGTGAATGAGCTGCGACGGATCTGCATTACGGTCAACACATGAATAGCACTAGGAGTCATGAATTGAGTCAAAGTTGACCTGCGAGGCAGAATTGTGACAGGACGATAGCTTCCTTGTTAGCCATAGCTAGACCTAACGCATCATGATGAATGAATCGTAGGATTACATATATTTTGTCCATATATATACTATGATGTATCACTTTCAATCACGACGATAATATTAATCAAAATGTACCTGTAAAACCATTCAAAACAAAAAGTAAACGAATCTCTGTTAGATAGCAAAAATGTGAACAGCTACATGTCAGACGTGAACAGCGGAAAAAGGTCAAATTCAACGACATATCCGGTGTTGAATGAGGATGCGATGTCCATGGTGAGCACTAGAGGTCAGCACAGGACAAAGTATATTATCCAGCCGAGGTCACGTAGAAAAAGTAATGGCTTTATATTTATAAATGTGTACATTTATTAATTGAATTGTAGATCGTTGTATGATATTCATTTAAAGCACTATATATAATAAATGTCTGGCATATAGATGCCAGACATTTATTACATAGGCTTCCTGATTGTGTGTTATAGCCAACGAGAGCTGTCAGGGACAGGCCTGCTCACTGTTCCAATGGTTCGAACCAAGCTTGGTGAAGCAGCTTTTTGTTTTTATGCCCCACAGATCTGGAACAAACTTCCAGAACATGTGAGGTCTGCCTAAACACTTTATTCTTTTAAATCAGGACATTTTAGTTTTGCCGCTGCATTTAATTAAAAAAAAAATCGGCACTCCATTTTATCTCTTCATCTTAAGTAAAGTGGTTTATTATTATGTATTGTATATTCAATTTTTCCTTTTTATTGTTTTATTATCTTAAAATATTTGTCCTTGTAATGTTTTAACATGTGATTAGTTCCTTTGTGAATGGCCTTGTGTTTGAATGGTGCAATATAAATACATTTGTCTTGCCTTGCCTAACCTTTAGACTTCTGAGGTTAGTTATGGTGGTAGAGGTAGGCCAAGAATAGCAATACTCCACGATGCCTAGGGAGCTTGTAGTTTTTTAACTTAACTCAAGACATTGGCATCTTATTACAATACTTAAAATGAGTATAGCTATACATAATTAACTTCCAACTAATGTAGGCCTTCATTAGTTATTATTTCAACTTGAATAGGCTATTTATCAATTTCACTCAACATCACCTCCACTCAGCAAAGCGGACTAATTGAAAAAAATAGTCAAACGTCCTCTTGGAAGTTTAGGAAGAATGTTATCTTGTATATCGACAAGCATTAGTGCACTGTTTCTATTTTCCATTACTGCCATGATACAGCAAAAGCGATGTATCCAATTATACGGTTGAAATGATGTTGCCCAGCAGACAGCTACAAACATACACATTTAGATAATATACCACAGTATTAGTGGGTCATTTAGTCTAGTTAGAATATTAATTCATTACAATCAATCCAAATGCAGTTAGTGAAAAAAGAACATTCAAGAGGATGTTCATTTATTTTGGGTAACTGTCAAGTTGCATGGAAATTATGTTGCAATATGCAAGCAGACACTGGCAACTTTCATGATGAAAGCGACCCAAAATGTTCAATAGGACGCGTTCGTTTTTTTATTTATATATTTTTAATATATTTGTACGCAAACTTCATATACATTTTCTCACACTGTTAACCAACATGAAATATAAACAATCTAGTACTTATTTGATGGTTCTCAATTACACAAACAAAGACACATACTACAACAATGAGTCAATACTTGCATATCATTACTTGGTTGTCATTGAATACAAATGTGTTTTTTTTTACATAGTCTGCTGATAGTGGCATTAAGAGCTCTTTGCTCCCCCATTACTGTTTAGTTCATTATTATGTCGTCAAAGTCGAAAATACAACCAACCAGCAAACAGAAGAGAACACAATAATTCATATGTCCACTGCAGTCAGTCCACACAGTGTCAGCCTCTTATGGACATGTATGAACGGAACTTATACGATTTAATGGTTCCTAAATCCATAAAAAAATAAAAACAATAGCATACATCATATAAACATATTTCACAGATTAATACATTTTTTTTTACAAAGAATGAAGCATTCAAAAAATATACACATGCAAGATGTTCTCAGTTAACATTGAGGTATTCAGAACAAACATTACGGTCATATATTTCTGCAGATGAACTGGAAATCACATGAGGTCTGTGTTGCCTCCACGTGGTGGGGAACGACTCAACAGTTGGACCCTCACACCGGGGTGGGATGGTGGGCGCCGTGACGGCCGCTCAGAGTGAGCCGCCTCAGCGAACGGGTCCTGAAGGAGCCCTCGGTGTGGAAGGTGTCAGGCTTGTCCTCGCACCGGAACACCATGAGGAAGCCGTTCCTGTAGTTCTTGTTCATCCAGCCGTACAGCACGGGGTTGGTGAAGGTGGAGCACATGGCCACGATGTGGAACAGCGTGTAGATGAGCTTGTACTCCTTGAAGCGCAGCACCAGGTCCAGGTCGCTGGCCAGCTGGAACACGTGGAAGGGCAGCCAGCACGTGGCGAACACCACCACCACCAGGGCCAGCATCTTGGTGGTCTTCCTGCGGCGGCGGATGCTCTCGCTGTGGGTGGCGGGGCTCACGTGGTTCTTGAGCTTCAGCCAGATGCAGACGTAGGCGTAGCTGATGACGGCCAGCGGGAGGATGAACTGCAGCAGCAGCATGGCCAGGCTGTAGATGACGCCGTCGCGGCCGGTCCCGTGCGGCCACTTCTCGGAGCACACGGCGATGCGCAAGTCGATGGAGGGGATCTCCTCGTAGCGGTACTCCCGGAAGATGGCCAGCGGCGCGGCCAGCACGGCCGAGATGGCCCAGGTGAGGGCCATGATGAGGAAGCTGGTGCGCCAGGTGAGCCGCTGGCCCAGGTGGAAGACGATGCAGCGGTAGCGCTCCAGCGCGATGATGGCCATGGTCAGGATGGACACGTGCACGCTGAGCGCCTGGGCGTAGGGCACCATGTGGCACAGCACGGCGCCGAACTTCCACTCGTCCAGGAGCGTGTAGACCAGCGTGAAGGGCAGGCACAGGGTGTCCACCAGGAGGTCGGCCAGGGCCAGGTTGGCGATGAAGAAGTTGGTGACGGTGCGCATGTTCTTGTAGCGGATGATCATGTAGATGACCAGAGAGTTCCCCAGCAGCCCCAGGAGAATGATGAGCGAGTAGGCCATGATCAGGACGATCTGCACCCCGAGGTGTTTGGTGATGTCCGAGCCGAATCCGGGTCTGTGGAAATCCATACTGGAATTACCCGGAAGCGGTATCCAGTGGTAGCTTACGGTCTCCGTGGCCCCCTCCGTGGCACCCCCCTCTCCCGTGCCGTTTGATGAGTCTGTGGGACTCATTTTCATCGATACCTTCTTCTTAGCCGGTCACACACCTGAGGATTGAAAGCAAGGCATTGATTAGGGAAAGTGCCGTAATTGATGAGGCTAATTAGCTCTAATAATAGCAATCTTCCCAGGGAGGTATAACATGTGAAGCAGAAAACAATTTTAGCTCTCCAATTGCAGCATTATCACATTTTGCTCATATCCAGACATTAAATAATAACAGATCATGGTGTCATCTTTCTTCAAAGCAATATGAAGAGGTTGGCCCGCTTTGGTTGTGAGCATCAGGAATTGAGACCAGAAAATGTATTAAATTAAAAAGAAATGGAACATTGCTGATGCATTTCCTTTTTAAGAAACCGATATTGGATTGGAGAAGTTCACGTACGCACATAAAAGCTTGACCTCAGGCATTTCAGTCATATATCGATAGAACGTCATCTCTCTTTATACACATGTCTTCTTTAACACACAGAGATGAGTCACTTTATGCTAAAAATGTTTGTTGTCCTCTTTCTGCCTTAATAACCACCTGTGCCCTTTCAAAGGCAATTGAAGCATGCAGTTGCAAACATTATAATCAACGATACTGGTATCACACAATGTTCGTTAAAATATGGAGTCTTCTTTTGAACAAAGGTACAGAGCATTTATCCGTATCTGTCTGACAATCCAAGTCAGGGGAAGATAGTTTTTAAGTGTTTTGTTGTGGCATTTTGTCATGACAGCTTTTCCCTTATAATACAAAAGCTGGAGAAAACAGGCAAAGATGTCCTTGAATACACAATATAATCAGCCTCTGTTGCCTATGTTTGCTATGCCTGCATTTTGAAAACGACATTGGAATAGTATATCACATTATTCGATTTTTTTTATTTGTCTGCTGTTTAGCCATAACCAGGGAGAATTACTAAACATGATGCTTGTGGCCCTTTTCGTCAAACAAATACAAAGATGGGTATTGATATATTTGATTAATAAATATTGCAAATCCAAAGCCTTTTACAATGCTGCACACTTCATCACTGCATGCAATGGAGAGGACGTCTCAAAGCGGACAAATGTCATTAAATAGAGCCATTCAATGACCTGCAAATGAAGACATATTAATACCACAGGGATTTTATGATCATAGCAAAAATGATAACATGTCACTGTCATGTGACCTGCCATGGCACTTACCTGTACTTCCACATTAGTCAAAGGTGAAACACACCGAGTAACTCAGTTATATTAAGGTTCATGAAGCAGCCTGCGATGTAGATGAAAAACGTTGATTCATAAAGCCATCCGACTAACATGTTACTTGAAGTCAGTCCGTGCCATTGACAAATAAACGAGGATTAGTTGAGTCCTTCCAAGACAAATTGTTGCTTCCCAATAGTGGTAAACATGGACATCAATTCTGCGTGTCTTTCTTGCGCGAATGGGAACTGATGTCAGTGGAGTTGCCGGTGTCAGGTTGATGCGTAATTTGTCCAGATTTAATTTATGTTGCACTTTCAATCCATCAATCTGCATGCAAGCTATTACATTCCTGTGACAAAGTACAAATGCGCCTTAAACGGTGTCTTTCAGCCAAGTAGTATACCTTTTAAGTGATCGGGACCAATATTCGCCGCCCGCTTGTACCATATCAAAATTACGCACGCAATACTACCTATAGACTACGCATTTACACGGTCGCGCACGAACAGTCAATCACCCAGTCGATGACAGAATTGATCCAAGCGACTGGCAAACGCGTTCGCGTTAAGTCGTTCCACATTTATGGCATCCATTCCGTGTATTCATAAACTCACCTTATCTCACTATATTTCCCTTTTCAAAGGACCTCGACTTTCGCAAGGTGCGAAACAAGAGGGATCGACCCCTTAGCTCCTCCCAAAGTGAGTGGAGTGCACATTTTGGTGAGACTGTGCGCTCTTGTGTTAAGTCTATAGCATCGAGGATGCTAGGGAGGATGCGAGGCTTAGTGATCACGGAAATCATGTCATTCATGAAATCAGTTACTGGTAACACTTTACAATAAAGGTACATTCATTAAATTAAAAAATCGTTAATTAACATTAGTTAATGTAGTAATACAGTTACTACACTTGATTAATAGTTAATGGTCTAGTAACCATTTACTAATGGTGTTCATATAAAGTAATGGTGTTCATGTAAACTAAGGTATTTAGTTAGACATTATTTAATAGGGTTAGGGTTAACCCTTACCCTAACCCTAACCCACTACCTTAACCCATATGCTAATGATATATATAATGCGTATTATGCATTTACTAATGTTAATGAATGGTTTATTAATGTATCCTTATTGTCAACTGTTACCCAGTTACTTCAGTGTGGTTATTACATCTTGTGTCTCTGTGCTAGACTATGCATTGCCGTATCCATCTTTCTCTATTACCGTATAATGTGTCTATTTGTCTAGTATTCGTAAACTGAACTTCTTTTTCGGCGGCCCTCATACATTACCATATCATCCACCACAACAACCACTTTCCAATTATGGGGTTATTCATGAGAACCTCTCTGAGTCATCCTCGGAGTACAAGGTACAGATGATAAGAGCAACTGTTAGTGTCGGCCACTAATTGCATATGACTATACGTGCCTATTCCCAACCGTGTTCTAAAATGATTATAAAGGGGTGTGGAGGGCCGTTGAGAGGGACCTTTACCTCAGTGGTTTGTACGGGGCACTTTGGTTTGACTGATTCACACACATGTGAGCGTGTTACGCTTCGGATTGAATCATGGGCGATCGCATTGCAATTGATGAACGAGCCGAAGGCTGTCAGACGTCAACACTCAGAATCTGCTCTTTTTCATTCAACCTTTCCTTGTCCAGCCAATATCACTGATCTACTTAGTGGGGATAGGGAGCCCCCGGGTGGGAACTGGGACCCCAGAATCACATCCGTGGTTTCCGGTTGGCTTCAGTCAAGATTGTGCACAAAAAAAAAAAGGATGGACATATATACCAACCACTATAACGGAACAGGCTGTGTCTCACATCATTGCACTGCCTCAAATCAAACATAGCACGGCTATGTTGCTGCATCTTGACATAGCCGTCATCGTTCACGTGTGCACCAATCTGTGTGTATTTTCCCAATTAAATGTGAAGAGCCAGCCGGTCCCTGTTCGCCATGCCATTGATTAGGAATTTGTTCAAGACTCCTGAAAACAATGATCGAAACAACAGCAACTGCATCAAAGTTCTCCATCCGATTCCTTACATTTACCCTGCCTCTATAGAGAACACTGTGGCAACTCTGTCATGCATCTAGATTAGGTCTATTGTCCTTTACACACAATACACTACTTTTCCCATTAAAACGCTATTCTCCTCTTATAGGTTCCATTTTAACGCGAGGCAGTGAATGAGTGAGTGAGGAAGAGACGGAGAGTCGGGAGGTGAGAATGATCAAGGAGAAGCCTGCATCTCTCTCCGCCTCTCTGTTGCATATTCACCTGTGAGGCTTTACTGTTTTTTTCCACACGCAAAGGAGCAGAGGGATACCTGTAAATATCTGATTGTGAAAATAAGACACTTAATTTGATTCCCCATGTGTATATTATTGTTTGCCTGTTAAGCCTGCTGATTAAATTATGCATGACACTATATGATATCTGATTTAGGATCACTATAAAAACTCCCGTAATTAACAACACTATTAAAACACCCTAATTAACAAGGAAGCTCACTATAGTGAGATTCCTTGTTAATTAAGGGTGTTTTTTTCTTTCTCTTTGGGGGGCCAGGGTTATGGGGTGTCATAAATATATGGCTGTAAAGCCCATTGAGACTGTAACTGTATTTAAGGGCTATGAGAACAAACTTGTCTTGACCTGACTGACCTGCCCTTATTAGCCTACATAGCAATACACAGGGTGGTGCTTCATTGCAGAAACACGACTGGGCTGAATTGCGAATTCATTACGGACTAGTGTTTACTTTGTAGCGGGTGACAATTCGTGTGGACCAATCAGAGGACGCGTTGTACTCGGCGCATGCGCAGTACACAATGTTCCCTGTGTTGTTCCAACCTGAAGCAAGTTGCAGTTGAACTTCCCAGCTCAGGAAAAGAAAGGGAAACTTTGATTGGCTGTTACTTGGCAAACTCGGTCAGTAAGTTCATTAACGCGGCAACAAAACGTGTATTGTATTCCACATGTTCGATTATTAGCATCACTTCCTGGCTAGCTGTTTTTATGCTCACTTGCTGCATCTTAAGGTAACGCGTCCAGTACTTGCTTTGTTGTTGTAGCATCAAATGCCACGTCGTGCAAAACATGAACTTGTTGACACTGCAATGAAGCACACCATATCGTGATCGATCACGAGGCTGATCCCCGCTAACTGTTTTACTTTAATACTTTCGCTTTTGGTAGCTAGCATCATCGAGGCCTACATGGATAGAGACGAGTTGTCAGCTGCAACGTATTGTTTACCCTGACTATTAGCAGGGTATTCCGTGGGTTTTAGAGTATTAAAGCTCTAAAAACAATTGTTTCTCCATCCAGGGTCTGTCGTCACTGCTATATATATTAATATATATTTTCATCACATCAAGACACCACCTGAGCACCATGGCGGTGGCTGCGTCTCATAGAGGCAGTCTACGGGAGGACCTGACGTGTGCGATTTGCTGTGATTTGTTCCGAGACCCTGTCATGTTGCCATGCGTGCACCACTTCTGCAAGAACTGCATCTCCAGATACTGGAGAGGGGTACAGGGGTGTGTGAGCTGCCCACAGTGCCGCAAGGAGTTCAGCTCCAAACAGTTTCACACCAACTACTTGGTGACGGCCATGGTGGAGAAGGTCAGAGCCAGCTCTTCGGACAGCTACATCAAAAATATAGAGGTGGGCTATTGTATAACTTTGTTCACTTTTGTCAGCAAAGTAGAGTATATGTATTTAGCTCTAATGGGATTTCTATGTTAATTCTCAGTGTTCTCAAAGCATAGGCTGACAGATTAAATATCAGTTGACGTATAGCTTTTAAGCAGGTCTTCATTAACCTGACACGCCAGATGGTTTGTTACACGGAACCATCTGGGAAGTTGTCCTTGGAAACAGTTTGGAAAGGACAGGCAGTTTCAAAAAATACTTGGCAGGTGATTGGATGAACCATCTGTATATCACGTATCACGCAGCTCATGTAGTTCACACTGATTGGTCCGAACCACTGTGGTTCGGCCACAAGCCCATTACTTGAAGCCTGGCAAGATGGATTCTCGTGTGATCCTGATCTCGCAAATCCGGCTGCCTCGCAAGGTAAAGACTTCCAATCCTCTAAATTGGAATAATATATACAGTTGGAACTCATTGGCAGTCCACCTTGGAGGTATCCACAGCTGATACTGTTGCTTTTGCTCGTTTACACAACAGTGTCGATCACACTATCCCAATCAATTAAATAAATTGCTAAGAGCAAAGATCGACTGCCTCTCCTTTTAACTATATCATAAATATTTATGATGACCGTAAGACTGTGCCCAAAGGAAATGTACCAACACAATCTGTTCCGTTGTTATGCAGATGTTGTTTTGTTACCGCTTTTGGCTCAATTTGTTTAATCAGAAACAACTGAAAGAGTCATTGGAAAGCCATCTCTTGAAGAAGGAAGAGTTCTTCAACATAATCCACAGGGACAAGGAGAAGATGGACACCATAAAGGTACACTGTCTGTGTGGCCACAAGGGATAGCACTTAACAGATAAGATTGCTCATGTCAATCTTAATGGCTACATTGGGTGATGCTTGCTGATAAAGTCAGTGAAAGTCAGTGCTTCAATGTGTAAAGCAGGTCTTCACAAATGAATGCGCACCTATCTTTTGTCAACATGGCCCTTTAAATATCACACTTGTTAGTGTGTTCAGTGATGTCCTGTATAATAAATGCAAGTCTGGGCATCATTAACTCCAATTTTGTGACTTTGGACTCAAGATGTTTTTTGTAGCATCTGAAATTTTAAATAACAACCGTCTGCCTAATTAACTTGCAATATTGCAGTGGTTCTTGGGTAATCTCAAAATTGGGATAACAAGACCTCAAATAACCTTAGGCGGTCATTTGATTGGCTGCAAGTTTGAAAAACACCTATGATAACGGCACCTGTGCCACTAAGCACTCGATAGGTTTATTTTAATTTTTTATTGTATGGTAAGGACAATCAACACACAGGGTCTGGTCAACTCGCCAGCGGTATGGATTTGCATTAAGTAATTTGATGCAGCTGATGTTAAGTCCTTGATGCCCAGCTTTAGTACATGTCCTTCACCAGCTGTGGACTTCTCTTCCTTTGCTTCAGAGGGTGGGAGCCGAGCTTCAGGCTCGTGTCCAGGGCGAGTTCAGGGCTCTGCAGCAGTTCCTCCAGGAGGAGGAGGCCTGCGTGCTGGAGCAGATGAGGCGCGAGCAGCGGGAGGTCACGGATAAACTACAGCGCCACCTGGAGGACAGCAGGGAGGCCGTGAAGGAGCTGGAGCAGAACATCAGAGCGCTTCAGCAGGCCTTCGCGGCCAGCGAAAACACCACGCTGACCGAGGTGAGTGTTCGCCCGTAAAGGTGAGGTGTTTTGGCCTGTGCTACAGACTACAACATTTGTTTGGAGTGACATTATAATAGCCAATGCATTTGCGTTTTTCTAATAATAATACATTCAATAAATTCAATCTCGGACGCAAGGACACTGTACATATGGGATCACAGAGTACAAATACACACAATCAAGATTCAATATGCAGTAAAAAGGGGGGCGTCAAGTAGAATAAACCTGGTAGACAAGGAGTTCTACTCTTTCAGAATCATTTGTGTATTGTTCAATCGAGACCCCTTATTATCAGTTTGGATAATTCAATTTTGCAATCAGTTTTGCTTGTCTCATTTCAGAATAGCACTAATGCAGTGTAAATCTTATTTTTTTCCCTCCTCCCCCCCTCTGTCTCTTAGCTGCCACAGATAAGGTAAGCAATAATGACATTATGTTTGATAGAGGGGTATTTGGCCTGCACTCACACATGACACATTTATTTGATTAGCATTTCTATTTGTGCAGGTAGTGACAACTGCCCTGTGAACAAAAGACCCATGCGTACCTGAAAACGATTGTTTGCATTTCGCCAGGCTGTGTGTACAGGTGGACGCGGCACCGGAGCTAGATATGAATGCTTTTAGCGTCAAATACACAGCGCCATTACAGTACATCACGTGGAGGAAGATGTTCAAGTCTTTAAAACCAGGTAACACTTTCCCTCAGGTTTGCTCCTCTTAGGCCGCTGCATGAAACAAACAACAACTGCGTGTACAATAGGCAATGAAAACAAAGAGAGATTCTCCGTACAGGACGTAGAATTACCATCGGACTATAACACACCCACATTGGAGGTCATTAATAAATGTTTTACATTATAACGATGACACGGTCTTATCAAACAAGAATATTATCTGTTCTTATCATTTGTCACTTAAGCCTTTGTTTACACTCCGCACCCTTAAATCCTCATAGGTCCGGCCCCGTTGACCTTTGACATGGACACAGCCCACCCGAGCGTCTACGTCTCCAGGGACAAGACGGTGGCGGTGGAGTCCGGCAGCGGTCTGGTACCTTACAAGCCCAGCCCCAAGCGCTTCCTGCAGTGCGTCAACGTCCTGGCCGCCGAGGGCTTCCAGTCGGGCCGCCACTACTGGGAGGTGGGCGTGGGCAGCAAGCACAAGTGGGACCTGGGCGTGGCGTCAGAGGCGGTGGACCGTAGCGCCCGCGTCAAGCTCAGCCCCGAGAGCGGCTACTGGACCCTGAGGCTGCGTAATGGAGGGGAGTACTCGGCGGGCACCCAGCCCTGGACACGGCTGCCGGTGCGCTCGCTGGCGCCACCGCGACGGATCGGCGTCTTCCTCGACTGCGAAGAGCGGCGGGTGTCCTTCTACGACGCGGACAACATGAGCCTCCTGCACTCCTTCGCCGACGGTCCCAGGGGCAAGGTGTACCCCTTTTTCAGCCCCTGCATCGCCGACGATTGCGAGAGACCACAGCCCATTCAGCTCATACATCACCTCCCCGTTTCTCTGGTTGTCTAAGTGCGGTCTGGTGTGGGCAGTAGAGGCAATGCCTGATCGGATGTCCATTCGATCTCATGACCAAGTACCTTTGTAGCCATGCTTAGCCATCAACGTTGCAACTGTTGCTGTCAATACTGTATATCTTGTTAGAGCCTATATTGTTGACTTTGCCATTATATGAGTCAACATCCGGCATAGCTTTTCATCTCATTGTACTATTATCTTTTGTTTAATTGTTTCTTTATTGGCATGTATACATGACTTTGCTATATATATTCATTTTGCATCTGAAAACGAACAATGGAACAACTGGGAGACAAATTAGGCCGTGCTTAACCTAAATTGTATGAAAATAAGCTGCCTTGTGTGGCCTGCCAAACTCTAAAAGCCAATTATAGTTAAAGTGCTTCAGCACTTTACAGAACACTAGTAATTACATTCCACTGATTTGTCAATGTTCTTTTAATATATTGGCTGCTGAGGACCAGTATTCTGCCAAACAGTGGACTCAATGGAGCCCTGGGATTTCCATTGGTAGCATTGAATAAAATCTACATAGAAATACAAAGCCAAACTTCCAAACCACTTCTCTGAAATATTGTTTGTTGGAAGCATTTCGGACCTTTGCAAAACAATTTAGATTACTAGATTATATTATTATTATTAGATTACTCATTCATTGCATGGCGGTTTTGCAAGTAAAATGTGCTTTGTTGACTTCATTGGCTTTTTGTTTGACTTGAGGAATTGGTTAAGAAAATGTCGATTGCAAAGTATTGACTTTTGCAGTACCTTATGGGCGTATTGCGTACATTTTCCCTGTGCCAATTTAAATTTAAATTCAATCTACAAACTCTATTAAATGTATTATTACATACAATCAATCAAGCATTATCGTGTTGTTTATGTCATTATTGCTGCTCCTCATCTTATTTAATCTTTGCAATGATTGCACTGCACTGTGGTGTGCAAAAGTGAAATGTTTACCCTTTCCAAGCCCTTTGCATGGAAAGAATTGCATCCCCACATCAGTTGAAGGAAAGATTATTATTATAGATTTATATCATCGTTGGAAAATCCCACCATTGAGATGACATAAAAGAACAATATTAAATTACATAATGCACTCCACTTTTAGAATATGGCCATTTTTCCCCCAGGCCTATGACTCTCAGGTGACCTTGCTTGAAATATGCAAGGATGACAAAGTGAATCACACAAAAAGATTGAACAATAAAGTGTCCTGTGTGTGTGTGCTCGCGCGTGTGCGTGTGATGGGACAGGGGGACGGAGACGGACAGTCCTGCACCTGGTGTGGAAGTTCTGCACACATCTGAGCCCTCCCTGACACTTTAACTGTGAGGATGGGCCGTGTCCTGTGGTTATCTCTCCAAACACACGAGCACACCAATGTCCTGTTTCCCTTCTGCTGGTCAAAGTTCAGACAAACAGTGAGAGAGTGGGGGCTGCTTGACGGGTCTCTGGGGTAAAACTGCGCAGGATACTGTGGCCTCCTCTTCTGCAAACTGGAAAAGCGGTACGACGATTGTCCAGACAATATACGTGCACTGTCAAGATTATACGTGTGCTTCCACTGGAAGCAGCAAGCTCTGAATGAATGGCAGCATTTACTGCAGACTAAAAACCACCCTCTCCAAAACGGACTTTGACCTCTTTCTCGGTGTCTCTGTCACGGTGTTGAATTAGAACAAATGAAAAGTAACTTCTGCTGACTTTGTGAGTTGCTGGTGTTTGCAGTCGGACCTTTAGTCGATGGAATTACATAATTCTATTTTGTAATTAAATGATGGATTCGGGTGAAATGCTGTATCAATGAGGTTGGACTCATTCTTGGCGCGGAAAAAACGCATGCTTTTCAGTCTGAAGCCACCCAACTCGCTACGGATGTTACGCTGTGTGCATTAGGGCCCTTCTCGTTTTACGATGTATTAGGTGACATCCAATGTGCATGCCAGATTATATCGACCAACATGACCTGGGATTGTTTCATTCACAGTGGGGGGTGCCGCAGTCCAAACATAAACCGGCACGGCGCCCAAGCTTTTTCAGCCACATCAAAGTGGCCCCTCCCAAAGTGCAGGGTTGTTGATGAGGGCCCCATGTGAATGAGCGTCAGCCAGTGAGTGAGTGGGCTGCATGTATTTTCCACATCCTTCC
>OMKX01078026.1:0-31928 GCA_900302425.1 Brosme brosme
CAGGAACGTTCAGGGAAACAAGGGATCAATGAGTAAAATATCCATACATGGCCTGCCAGTGTGATTATATCAGTCAACTCAACTGAAGTGTCATTTTTCTCTTCTTTTTTTTCTTAAAAGGCACAAGCCAACGACTGATCCATCACCAACATCTTGTTGGTAAAAGTTCAGTAAAGTCGACCCCAAAGGACCAGGCGACCATCATCTCACCTGTGTGCGTGCGGATGTGGCCGCGCAGCAGCCAGGGTCGGGAGAAGGCCTTGCCACATGTGGTGCACACGCAGGGCAGGGTGTGCGAGCGGATGTGCATCTTCAGGGCGCCCAGGCTGGTGTACTCTTTGGGGCAATGTTTGCAAAGGAAAGCCGGCCTGGTCGCCATGGGTGACGCCGCCGCCTCCCTCTCCTCCTCCACCTCTTCCTCTCGGGGAGACGAGATGGCCAGGCTCTTGACTCCTGTGCACTTCATGCGCTGCCGGGGGCCGTACGTGTGCTTGTGCGTGTGCGTGGGCTCGGGGCTGGGTGGGTCGGAGGTTCGCCCCTCGTCTTCTTCTCCGCTGCTACTGGCGCTGCTGCTAAGGCTGGAGGGGGAGCTGAGGTCCAGGGGCCCCGCGGCGGGAGAGGGCTCCAGGGGGGAGGTGGGCAGGTAGAGGGCTGGCAGCACACTCAGGTCCCACACTAGGCTGGCGGTGAAGCAGGTGGCCGTCGCCATGTTGTCCCCGGGTGCGAGCTCCGCAAGAGGGTACCGCTCCAAAGAGAGTTCTGAGAGAGGAAGACAGTTGGTTGAAGTAACAGTCACAAGTTTTTAATAAAGTAATGATAAGGAGATGAGGGTGATTCATCAACCGCCGTGGTTTAAGATGAAAGTTGATCCAACATTGGTAACTTTTTTTGTTAAATAAGTTCTTATATGACGTAATCTAATCGATTTTGTGTTTGGGTTCCATCTTCACACCCTCTGCCTCTGTCATTTAGAGCGTAAAGAAGTTAGAGCCGTGAAGTTTCATGGGCCGTTTCCTCCCACGTATTCACAAGGGGTTGTAACATGAATGGAGCTCTGTCTGCAGAAAGGGGGAAAAGTGCATCTAACGGGCCCCAACTTGATCGGGGATTTTCTGGTTTTGTAGGCATGCACAATAACAAAGTTTACGCGATTGGTAGGCTCTCAATAGAGTAGGCTTATATTGCGACATTAGAAAAACCCACTTACGATCAGACATAGGCTATTTAAGAAAACAGGTGGTTGCATTTTATAGGCTATTTTGCTATATTGTATCCAGTTGTGTACGAAAGCATTCATCATTTTCATCATTAAGTGTTCACTTGTTTACTTTGTTTTACTCACCATTGTAGCATTCCAATTCACTGTAATTCGGCTTTTGTTTGGCAAAATATTTCTTTACCAAAAATGATCGAGGCATTTTTTTATGTTTTGGTGTTAAATTAATGTGAATGGAAAAGTATCCCGCATCCGCGACGCAGAATTATCCAATTAATATGTCCCTTGGATTCTTAAAAAAGTAAGAACGGAAAATAACATCCAAATTTGGTCCTTTCTTCTACTTTTAGAACTACAGACTGTGAGTGCGGCGGTCCCAAGATAACTAAATGTTCGGCTCTGTAGAAACACTCTGACATAAGCAACAGGGGTGTGCTCGCCCCGAGGGCACACCCCTCCTCCAGTCCTCCAGTAGTTAGTAGGCTAAATGTGCGCAAGTACTACTTTTACGCATGACATTCTACAACATAAAGTCGAGTTTCAAAGCGATAATTGTAGACTGGCAAGTGCATCGCCCCTCAAATATCCCATGTCAGTCATAGAAATAGTGTTTTATTAAAGTTGCCCATCGGAGGAAATGTAGGCTAGTGTGCAGGCTGTTCGCCTCATTTTCGACCATACAATCCACGTGGGTGCAGTCACTTCACACAGTAGCACAGTTGCCAACGTATTCCGCTATATGACTTGCACACTCTACATTAGCGACTTTGATAGATGCTTAAATGTTTGTGAAACCATACATTCTAGTCTAGTCTAGTCCTACCATATCCTAGGATAACCCACTCTCCTTAGACCATTTCCTAAGTAGTTTAAGAGAAATATAATTACATGTGAAATGTTTGATGTCCTTGTTGACGTAACTGTGAGGGTTGCGTGAGTATTAAAGGTTGTGGTCTCCTGATAGCTGCAGTCTCCTGATAGCTGTAACATCGCATTGGGTCAGGTGGCTGCGGCATCTTATGACCAAGCCTGGGTCTGCTGCCAAAACAAAAATACATTATTTATATTATTGTAATTATCATTATACAATTATACCTTTTGATATAAGCCTAAAATATAATATATTTTTCCCTTATTATATAAATCGCAACTTAATGCATAATAATATAGGTCACTGCTTATGCATTGATAACATATAAACATGCATTGATAAATATAATTGCAGATAACAAAAAAATATACTTATGTCAGAGGTTCCAAACCTTTGAACCTTAGACGTACCACTAAATTGTCATCAAGGCCTTTCGTGAACCATCTCATATACAAATCATAAAACATTACAATGGAGAATGATGGAATGTACAAAGCTACACTATTTTTGAAATAATAAACAATATTCCTATTTCCTTTATTGAACAATATATATTTATTTTCAAGAAAAGAAAAGACCTACCACCTGCAGTACCCTCGCGGACCTACAATGGTACGCGTACCGTTGAAATACACTGAAATGGGCATCATAATTGCTCTGGGCTACATGGATTTATCAGAAGAGTAACTGCTCCATCTTCAGGAAGTATGTGGTAACATCTCGAGTTTGGATAATAAATCACTAGGATATATTTGGGTTCTTATCAGATTTGGAAAACATATCTTCATGAGACGGTTGGATTATTAAATAGTTTGTATTATTTGTCCGTGTAACTTATTTTGACAACTTAACTTTGTCAAACCTAGGAGCAACACATGGAAATTGATCCCAGGTATAGGCATAGTCCTACATGGCTAAGGCATCTACAACAATATAGTCAGGTTCCAAACAGCTCTCATCTTAGCTTTAATTAGTTAATAATATAAAATAACATCTCACGCAAATTAATTTGTTTTTTTCCGTCAAGCAGATCTAGTTTTCTTAAAAGGACAGAGCGGTTGCGTCTGGTTGGTCGAATCCGTGAAAGGGGAGGTGCTACAGTGGCCCTGTTAGCATTTCAAATTCGTTGCAAACAATAACACAAAGAGAGCAATATTGTAGCATATCATAAATCAATTGTTTTTTATCGAAAACACAAAGATATATGCTGCTGGTCTGCAATTTGCCTTTCAACAAAAACTGCAACACGATTTCCGAATATATTTGAGGATCATCATTCGCAGGTAAGTACAACACAAATAAATTGGTTGTTGTGATTGTCGTCACACTGTTTGTAACGTCTTTTTTTCTTATGTGACGTTGTTAATGACATTTGTAGACTTCAACAAATACTGGTTTACACTGGATTGTTACCATTTACAAAGCGACTGCAACAAATCGCTATAATAACTAAATAGTAATGGGTCTTTCATTAACCAATGTTTGTATGCTTTCTTGCTGGTTAGGGTTGTCCTGTAAATGCGAACTGTCTTTCTGTATTGTTATTATTATTACTACAGTGTTGCTATAAATGAGAACACCAAGCTTTTAGGCAAGCAGCTGTCAAGTACATCATCTATAAAAACAAAAACCAGCAATCCGCAATGGCTTTACCTTTCGGTTAAAATCATTGGCATGTCAAACATCCTCTATAGACTTGTGGATCACTGTTGCTATTGCCTATTCACTATCAAGTCTTCTGTCCTTTTTCAATGCACATCCACATCCACGGCAATGAATGCAAAGAGTATGCATATGTATTACAGTGCACCGTTCATAGACCCTTAACCTCGACGCAAACTGCTCTATATTTGGTTAAATAAAGCATTCGAGCCCGCAAGAGATGCATGCCCCTCCTCCTTGTCCTGACAACATATGGCCCATAGAGTGGTATGGATTTTTTAAATTATTACAAGAAACCTTATTGGTCGCTGTAGTCAGCTGACCAGGTGGCTTGAATCTAAGTAGGTCAAAAGAATAACGGGTCTACTCTTTAATAATGACCCACTTCCAAAGACGAGAGGACATTTGTTGTTTGGTGATATATACAATATGAGGTGATATGTTAAACAGAGGTGATATGTAAAACATGGTGATTTATACAATTTGATATACTATATTATAAAATAGTATACAACATTAGTCAGTGTGTGAAGTTTGGTCCAACTGTTTACAGCTGGACCGCTGTATCCAATACAGACTTAATTCAACCTTCTTCTCTCTTACTGCACTGCAGCAGCAGACGATCAAGCTGGGAGAAGCCCTTCATCACAACACCTGAGTCTCTTCTCGAAGAACAGCAAGAGACAAAGACCTGGCTGGTGGGAGCCAGCAGAGATACAAAGACATGTTCAGTGCAATCGCCCGCCTGCTTTTTGGTGGAGAGGAGAAGACTGCCGATGATGCCCAGCCCAGCGGGGAAGTGGTGGACGAAGGCTGGTTTCTGCTGAACCACAGAGGTCATTTGTTTTTGTATTTGTTGTTGTATTATTACGTTGCTTTATAGCGCCCATTCCTGTTGGTAGTTGTACGAACGAAGCGCGTCGCGACAGACAGTCTACCAGAGTGCAGTTTTTAGTTGTTCAAACATAAATGGCTGATATTAAAATGTTCACCCTGTCATATACGATGTGTTAATCCGATATGAAGGCTAGTACCCTAACAGCGGCGGTGATATTGATCGACCCATGTCTCCACAGAAGCAGTCAGTGAGGGGCGTTCAGGAGAGGAGGACCCGGGATCAGTGCAGATCCATTGTACCGCGGCGACGCCCGCTCTGAGTGGACACTCTGACCCTAACTTGGGAGATGGCAGCGGGTAAGAGAGGATTGAGAGAGGTTGTTTCGTATCTTGAACCTAGGTGCCTCTGAGTATAAGATGGTTTAGAATACAGAGGGTTTAGAATACCGTTTCCAGATCCACTTTATTGTGAACCCTCACTTGCTTTGAGTATTAAAACATAGTGTTGTTCTTTTATTCAATTCTGACCTGATTTAGAGATATGATTTCCAGTCAACCTCCCCTGGATGCGTTTCTTCCTCGGCCGTCAGAGCTGGAGGTTCTGGTGGACCGCAGCGCTCTGATCGCGGGGGTCCTCCAGAACGTGGCGTCCCGGGCTGCGGCGCTGGCCAAGGTCACACACGCCTCTCGTGTCCAGAGGGCTCGGGCCTGGACAGCGCGCCACCAGCTGGCGCGGAGCAGCCTCCAGCGCCAGAACTGCGTCCGCCAGCGGAGCCAGAGCCACAGGTCCCACACACACAGCAGCTCCTACCTCCAGCAGCCGGGCTGCCGCAACTACTCACATTGAGGACGTGAATACGAGGATGAGGCTTCGGATCAGCGTTTGACCAACACACGAGCAGCTAGTCTTGTTGGTGATAATAAAGGCATGAATCCCTCTCATTTATATAATTGTTTTGTGCAGCTCCAGGCGAAACAATCCATGTGAACCCTGTCTCCACAGCAAAATATTCTTAAAGCAATTCGGCAGCTAAAATATTAAAGTCCTATGAAGTTTGAAGCGTACCTCATTTAAAATGAAGCTGAGTGAGTTATGTATCTACCATGAGATTTCTAGTACGCAGTTACGACAGTTTGTTTAACAACCTTTCAAACACCAATAAACATGAACTGACTCAAGACAAAGTTTTCCATCATTTAATGATCATTACAAAACCCACTTGCCCAAAACAATACTATGGTATAGTAGAAGTAGGTCAATTAGGTCAAATTGAACTGGCTCAGTAACATTTTTAGATTCCCAAACCAGCTTTTGGAGGGAGGGTCCTAATATTGAAGGCTTTATGATTTATGATATTTGAGTGGATTTAATACCAGGAACTTTCACGCTATTAATTAATTATAGGATGTGTGTCTATTTACTTTTTGTAGATAATGCCACAAATAGTGGGGATATAATTAATGCAGGAATTCACTCTGCCATAAGGAGCTTTACATATAAATTATATTAATAATTTCATATTTATAATCAATGAATACATACCCATCTATTATTCAGCAACACAATGAATGCCAACATGGTTATCTATTTTATACATTGAATCAAGGGTATTTATAATGTCTTTATCAACGATTATGCTAATGCTAATGTCCACTTCAGGGTGACCCAGTGGCTTACCAGAGAATTTTGCTAGTATGTATGCTATGCTAATAGCATTCCTTTGCTTATATTCATTCTCATTTCCTTTAAAAAAAAAATTGTGCAGACCATTAAGAGGTATAATTATGAACACCCTCAGGTACTAAAATGCTTGGTGTTTCTTCACAGCTAGCAAACCAATTTGTGTCAATCATGTGACATTCATCACACTCAATTTCATGACACATGTTGTGCACTTTTCCTTAGCCTATGTACATGGTGAAGACCACGTAGTTATATATTTTCCATTATTTGTTAAGCTGATATTTACAGTTGTGACATAACCAATTGTGTTTCTATGGATATATATATATATATATATATACTTTTTATTATGTGATTTGTCGGTGTGCATTGGTGTATATGAACGTGTATATGATATGCCATTTCATTGTTAAGCTTTTATCCTCCTGTACCGTACCATTTTCTGACTACTACTTTCCTTATCTTATATTAGCCTATTTTATTTGATCTTGTCTTTTGTTGTCTGCTGCTGCTACTGGAAAACTTTAATTTCCTTCGGGAAAAAAAGTATTTAGTATCTCTTTGGGTTCAATGTCAAAACGAAAACTCCATACAGATTTTACTGCAATGTCAGGAAGGGATTTTACCAAATCAGTGAATACCTTCAGAAGTAGACACAAAGTCAAGGCTTGACTTTGAAGAATTCGTTTTCAAATTATTGTAACTTTTCTAGCTTGAATAACGTGTTCTGAGTTCAGAACACTCACTCACTCCCTGATGGCAAAATACTAAAGTCTTGCCTATAGAAATGCTTTGTTTAGTCTCTTATTTGGGAAGTGATGTGGCCGGAGGAGGAGGCCTACCAACATCAGGGCATCTTGCCAATCGATAGTGTTACACTTACCCTCCAATAGAGGGCACTCCTGTGATAAAATAATCACTATACTTTCGCCTCCAACCAAACAAAACAAAATGTGCATTGGTCACGAACGTCACGTCTGGCCTTCACTGTAAACATGACAAATAGGAATTTGACCCATAGGCCAACGTATGATGTATATCTAATAATGAAAACATGTCAATCAAAGGAGCCACGCAACGTCTGGAAGAGCCGAAGAGGAGTCTGAAAGACGCGAGGTCAGGTGGTAGGCTGCACGCACTTGGCACCTCTGCATTCCGGTTACATAATGGGAAACGTGTCTCCCTAAATGGTAGGCAACTCTTCCAATCAGGTGCAGAGTAGGAATCGATCGCAAATCCATTAATTATGTTAATAATACTTTTTCCTCCTTTGGGTTTAGGCCTACTTCGTCCTTTCATATTTATCGGGAGGATATTTGTCAATGTCTGACGTGTCTATTTCGTGGAAGCATGAGTGGGTGGCAGGTATTATAATGAGTGGAGGCGTGGTCGGTTACACATTAATATCAGCTGCTCTTCGAAACTTCCTTGTTCAAAACTACATTTATGAAGAGGAGGCCAAGACGTTAACGCTACAGTGTTTCAACAACGAACTGATGACGTTTAGCTGGCTTTTAGACGGGGTAGGTAGGTACTACACTTTGTCACATGTAGCATAGACTCAGTGGCCATTCTCGACCATTTAATCTAGCGGGGCCAGGCTGGGGTCAGTTGTTCTATTCGAGGTGCAATAAGATCATGGGGGGCCAAGAGTTTTTCCTACAAGCATAGTTCAAAAGCAAAGTGAGCGGTGTGTATAAGAGTTCCATAGTTTCTGCAGGTGGTTATGCAGGTGTTTACTTATTTGCCTTGCACATTCGATTATCCACGGCAATCGATTGAATTTATTAGTTCTTTGAACTTTTGTTTTTCATCTGTATTGAAATAAAAAATGATTTGCACCTTTTTCCCAGGTTGAATTTCTCTGTCTTCAACATCCCTTCTGCTTAGCAGCCCGCTTGTTGGCCCATCAATAGACCTGCAATAGCCTACCGAAGAAACACTCTTAAACATATATACTTTATTTTTAAAATACAGCACAATGGAAAATACAGCTGTTGGAAAGGAGAAATTCTTTATAGTCACTCGGGGGAAGTCGTGGAAAGGATTCTCCCGGGGATGCATCGGTCGCGTGGAGGAAGAAACGCAGGATGGAGAGGTGATGGGGTTGATGTACAGTGGCAGCAGCAGCACGGGCGGCCCCAACAGTGGGGGCATGTTGAAGAAGGACGACACGTACCCCCTTACCCGTCACCAGGCACAGCTCCTGCTCTTTGTGTCCATAGCAAGCAAGCGTTTGGAGCTAATATGCAACTCCCAGCTGTTCTCTTCCATCTGTGAGCTGTCCCCGCATGATATAGTGGTGGTGAAGTACAAGAAAGGGCACTTGCCAGTACTGGTGAAAAACCTGATGAAAATTGGAAGAAAGGAGAATGCAGAGGACCTTCATATGCTGGGATTCGAAGTGGAGTTTCTGGTATGGAAAAGTGACCTCATGTGTTATCTTTCATCATTCAGTCCTGTGTCCAGTGGCTGAGGAATTTACCCCGCATATTTTGAAAAATATGTTATCTAATTTGCATAACCTGTTGCCACCATAAAGACATGTCAATGCCATAACATAACATCGTATAGGACAAGTTCTGACAACTTGAGAATAATGAATAACAAATTTATAACAAAATAAATAAAGAGCAGCCTACTTGCTTCTACTCCTGCCATTGGTGGTTAATGTTGGAGGTTGGATTGGATCTAGCAAAAACATTATTTTTGTTAATATTTAGCTATTAATCAAAATATAATATTATTCAGTGGCTGTTTACTTCCAACTAGTCTCAAAAATCAGACTTTAGACTGACTCTATAGGCTGACAAGCTCAAATCTGGGTGAACGGGATTCACTTTCTAAGGTTCATATTTGTTTCGACCAATTATGTTGCTGGAGGCGGGGATCTGTAAGCCTGTAATAGGTGAACACAAACACGGCCAGCAGTCGTAAACTAAATAAAAGTGTCTGTAAAGGTTTCAAATCAACACCATGTACAGTGACCATTTTGGAAATACACTTGTTAAAATCCCCTTTTGAAAGCCTAATCCACTTCCCCTCAGGAAGTGCTGATATAGCATAGTAGTACTGCTGGATCCGAGATTAACTTCTAAACAACTGCTCTTTCTTATAGGACCACAACCAGAGTGCTGGGACCAAGAAGCCAGCCCCTCTTCCTCTGTTCAATGCAGCAGACATCGTTCAGGTGGTCCCTGGCTACACAGTTCCCTATAGGCATCACTGGACCGAAGGCCACACTGGTGGTAGGTACTGCATGTAGATAAGATGTTCTTTATAAATCTCAGACGTTAAATGAGTGTACAACAGCAGAAGTACAGGATGGGAATAATAATAATTATTAGTAGTAGTAGTATAATTATTATTAATATCATTAAAAAGGTTGAAAAAATTAGGGAAAAATTGTATGTGAATACTTGTTTGTTTTAAAGGTATATAGAATTATTTTGTCCAAGGTAATAAGTAGCTTTCTTATTGAGAAAGTAAAGGCTGCGTCCATAGATAGACAAAATGATAACTGTCAAACATGTCATTGACCGTTTAAAATCTACAATCATCGTTCATATTGTGAGGAGGTAACCTGGACAGGTTTCTTAATGAACTAATGTGACCCGGTTTACTTTTAACGGTTTACTGTTACCAAAAAGTTTATTGCTCTCTGGCTGCGTGCGCAGCCACCCACGTTTGTCAATGGAAATGTCTATGACACATATGTTCTGTAAGGTTTTTCAATGCATAGAGTTTATAAGTGAAGCAACTGCCACAAATATCCCTGCGCAGAGTAAAAGCAAAAACGTTTGATCTGATTATGATCAAATCAACAACATTTTACGAGAGCAGAAGAAATGAACCAGAAAAACCTGAGGCTTGTCATGCTGTAGAATGCCCGACGGCACACATCACATGGCCTGGCACTTGTGCACATTGTGTAATCACGAGTTGTGTCGCATACCTGGGATGTAGACCTGTAGTATAGAATGACTGGCAGGCCCTATCGATCGGCGTGAAGCATGTGACATTATCTCTTGAACTACGTCATGTGATCAACTTTAACCGCCGTACCTGTCACCAGGCGTCGACAAGAAGGTGGTTTCACGCATCAACTCCTTGCCCAACATGAGAACGCGTGCGAGACCGAGCGAGACACGCATGGACCAGCGAATCACAGCGAGCCATAACCCCACGGTGGCCGAACCCCTCCTGGATGTGGGGTCCATGGTGGAGGTCACGTCCAACACGGGGGCCACTGTGTACGGGGTCATCCGCTGGAAGGGGGTCCCTGCGAGCAAGACTGGCGAGTGGGCTGGTATCGAACTGGTGAGACCGATTCCCATTCAACAATACTTTATAGTATACCTTACTTTACATTAATATTCATTGTTTCTGTGTGCTCTGCTTAAGATGGAACGGAAAAATAATTCTCAATGAAAATGAATATGTGTGTACATGTTTTAAACCTATTTCTTTTAATTTCTTGAAAAAATGTTTTTAATTAAAATATACACATATACAAAAATATACATAAAATATACATAACTATAAAGTGGCTCATAGCTGCGTGTTGCACATGAAATATTTGATATTGACAATGTGAGCTATTGCACATTTTAATTGAAATATGAAACATTGAATATGTCATGTATGGTGAATATTCCACTTACTATCTTCTTCTGAGTGGGATTTAAAGTGGCGCGGTGCCTTCATCTGTCCGCTCTTGCCGTCTTCCCAGGACTATGATGTGAGGAACTGCTCAGATGGGATTTGTGGAGGCCAGAGGTATTTCACTTGCCAGACAGGCCGGGCTTTGTTTGTTCCCATAGCAATGTGCAGTCCTGACCAGAGGTTCCAAGGCTCCTTCAACAGGAAGGAGACCCACAAGATCATAGACATCCCCCCTGGTGAGACCCTGACGCCGCCCCACTGCTCCAATATAGGTATATCCCAAATCTGATTTGATATTAATCATCCATGTTTGTTTGTGTTCAGACATCGCGATAGATGATTCTGAAGAGGATGTGCCACCCATCTCTGAATCCCAAGCCGCGTCTCTGTTAGTGGGGAGAATGCGAGGAATTCAGGGGCATTTTAATTCTTGTTACCTCGATGCCACACTCTTCAGGTAAAACTAGTGGGTGCGCATCATGTGATTCCCAATGTGTCCTTATACCACCCTTCATTATTTTATATTTAAACCTGGACTAGCGGGTTTTAAAACGATGTGGTTTAAAAGCAGGTTTTTCTTTCTCTTGCAGTTTATTCTGCTCTTCCAGCGTCCTGGATAGCTCCTGGCAGAAGCCGGATTGTAAAGAAGAGGCCACAAGTCAAATACTGAGGAAAGAAATTGTCAACCGTTTACGCAGGTTTGCATACTTTTTTCTTACCACCAGAAAGCTGGTCTTTTTGTTTGTACTATCAGTGAGTTTTCAGAAACGAGACACACAGACTTTTTTACATAACGTAATGTGATACATGAATAGATAGCTTTGTTTCGATACCAACTCAAATATAACAAAGGGGATTGTATCTGTATCTTAAACCTGATTTGACGAAGATAGTGTGCACTGTTATTGACCGTCACCTACTCTGTTCTCTCCAGAAAAGGCTTTGTTCCTGCAGAGAGTGTGATGAGCCTACGCAAACAGCTTGGCTGCCATACTTTCCTAACAGAGGAAAAAGGTATGGACATACACACTATTAATGTTATTATTATAATTATTAATGTTATTATTATTACTATTAGTTGTTGTATCTGTAGATCAACATTTTGTATTTATTAGCTAATAAGAAAGGGTCAGGTTTTTTGGTCCTAATTCCTGATGTCCCTTGCCCTACTTCAGATCCTGAGGAGTTCATTTCAATTCTGCTTCAGCAAGTGCTCTGCATGAGACCGCTGCTTAAACTCAGGTCAGGATGCTAGCCAGGAAGAGTATAGAATTTGTGTGACTCATATTGAGTTGCTGAGCTTGAACCGGTGTTTCCTTAGGTCCAACATGGATATGTGTCAGGGGGCGTACACCTTCCAGATCATTCTAGAAAAGGAGCAGGTGGGGAGGGTGCCAACTGTTCAACAGCTGCTTGACGCTTCCTTCCTGTCATGTGACCTCAAGTTTGAGGAGGTGAGTCGTTGTTCTGAGAAGTCAACAAGACCCCACGACGTGGACGGCTGATGGCCATTCATGTATGGTTAACAAACGCCTATAAATCGTCTCTGTGTGTTGCCCCACAGGCCCCATCATGTCTAATATTGCAGATGCCGAGGTTTGGAAAGAAGTACAAGATGTTCCCACACATAATCCCCTCCACCCAGCTGGACCTCAGGGATCTCCTTCACAAAGGTGACGACCGGGGTCAACACCATGAATTCACGTTTTAGGGGCAGGATAGTCAAGGTTCAGGTGTTCGACTCCCAGCCAAAGAGCTCCGGGTTCGATCCTCAATGTCCCTAGTTTTAGTCTATCTCTAGGCATTTTCTTGAGCAAGATGCCCTAACCCCTACTTGCTCCTTAATGACATGTATAAGATTCACTGTCCCTTTGGATCAGAGTGTCTGCTAATGAGCAAAAACACTGCTTTGCATCACTTGTTTTCTCCTTAGCTCCCAGAGAATGCTTCATCTGTGGGCAGCCGGCCACCAACGAGTGTGTCCAGTGTCTGCAAGACCGCAAGCTCCAGCCAGGGAAAATCAAGCAGTACTGTTCTGTCTGCAGCACACAGGTATCCAGAACACTCTACTATTCAACCTACGTACCAGGCCTAATATTAAAGCTTTTTTAGCTTGTTATGTCGTATATAGTTTAATATAATAATAATAATAATAATGATTATATATACTTGGCCAATCGTTGGAAACTTTGCTTGAAAGTGTCATACAATGCTGTGAGTGCATACGTTCTGAGCATGGCGCTGTTTATTGACAGCTTTATTTATATGCCATGCCCAACCAGCTGAGCTAGATGGGACCAGATGCTATTTGTTTATTTCTAAATCTCTCTCCATCTTCTCCCTCTTCTTAACAGGTGCACACTCATCCCTTGCGGCAGGGACACTGCCCCAGAGCCCTGGCTGCACCTGCAGAGTCGACCACCGGTGCAACCGTTCCCAGACACACAATGGAGCTGTTTGCTGTCCTCTGTATTCAAACCAGCCACTATGTGTCCTTTGTCAAATACGGCCCTGACCCCAACTCATGGCTGTTCTTCGACAGCATGGCAGATAGATGTGGTGAGAGAGAGTTCCAATTTTTTCAGTGTCAGTGTATTTTGTTACCGATCACATAACATCGCTTTACCTAAATAACTTTTACCTGGACTTTTCCCCAAAACCTTAACCTTGACTCTTAAGAAAAGGCAACTTCATTGTTTGTGCTATTGCTGATTTGTTTTGGCACTTCTGCTAGCTGCACTTCCTTAGGCTTGTCTTGTGCTCAGAGAATGCAGCTCGGCGATTGGAAGATAACATTGCTGTCTGACACAGAGACGTCATTATCGCCACGTGGGCTGATGTCTAATCTAAACTCCTCCCTCCCTCCCTCTGTATCAGGAGACGACCAAAGTGGTTACAATGTCCCCGAGGTCAAAGCTTGTCCACAGCTCGGCGACTTCCTGTCCCAGTCGGAGGAGGAGGTAGCAGCGGTCGACCCCTCCCGTGCTGCCGAGCCTGTGCGCCGGTTGCTGTGTGACTCGTACATGTTTCTATACCAGAGTGCGTCCGTGCCCCTCTGTGAAGAAAGCGGGCATCCGCTGCGTCAACAGGAGAGGGGAGGCCGCGAGGGGACGGGCTGTTCCCAAAACAAAGCCACGACGCTAACCTTGTGATTCTCCACGGCCACCGGAGAAAGGCTACGGGATGATTAGGCGGGGCACAAACCCGTAGCCTTCTTGAGTGTTGTTGAGGAAAGCTATTTGTTGTTAATGAGGATCAATGACTTAAAAAAACACGTTGAAAGTGGTGTTTTAAGAGTGGTGCTGGGACTTTTTCTTTACTGTATATGAAGTATGAGTATGAGATGTATAGATAGATATATTGAAGGAGAGATGACCGTACTTGTCACATCTATGATTTTAGCATTCTATAATAGTGTGGTATCAGGTCTTCTTCTCAATAAATGGAAGAAATGTTGGAATTCTTCATCGTCGGACAGTGCGATATTGTACCTTGTAAATTGAATGTGACTGGAATGAAGTAGTTACTTTAGAAAATAAATCTCCAATTGGTCTCTATTTATTTATTATACAAGTTTAGAAATGCAGTGTTAGTATTATTAAAAACATAGCAAAAATGATTAGGGTTTTTGTGAATACTGACATGCACTCATTAGATACATTTACATGTAGTACTATTGGGTAGCCTAATAGAGGAGAGACAAGTGTATTGCATAAGTGTATTGTATATTGTATAAGTAGAAATGTATTCAGTGAATGCAGAGTATGGGATGATAATCTTGTTATAGTTTGGACTGTGGACGTCACATGTGGGATTAAACCCAGATGAACATCTACCTAGTACCATTGAAATGGCTTAACCACCGATCTTCAACCGGGTGTCCGTGACCCCTAGGGGGTCCGTAGAGGTACTGCAATGGGTCTGCAAATTTATTTTGAAATGTATTCGATATTTTGGCAGTAATATTTTTTTAAATAATATTTTCTAGTTCAAACCTGATGCAGAAACCAATTCTTGCCATCGGCTTACCCCGAAATTTCACAGAAATTTCACCTTCCAGTGAATGTATTCTCCACCTCGAAAACCTCCATATCCCAAAGAATAGACATGTTATGTGCCGCTCACCAGGGTCAGTCATCCCACTGAGATATGCTGCTGAAAATAAATAAAAATTAAGTTATTGTCTCACATATGAATGGTTGAACCGCTTTATGTTATATTGTAACCGCTTTTACAATATAAATAAATGAAAAAAGGTTAGACTCCTTAGCCAAACAAAAATTATTGGACTGTTGCTCCTGGTATGACAGGAAAACTTTGTCAGGGAAATATTATAAATCAATGTGTTGTCTTTGCCAGTGCTTTATGTTTGGCTATTCAAGATTCAAGAGTTGTACTTCTCAAATCCAATTATAGAATACATTTTACGCAGCCCAATGCAAACCAGTTATAACTTACCTTTCTGGACCAGAAAGGTAAGCCTCCTGAAGTTCAAGCCGGGATGATGGCGACTGGTATCAGCAACATGTAGGCATCATCAAAGAGAGAGCACTCAGCTTGGAAAGAGAGAGAGAAGATAAAAAAGAAAAAGGATATGAAAGGGTCGATGATGGAGAGAAGAGAACAAGAAGAGAGATAAGAATAAACGTTTTGAGGGAAGAAAGGACAGAAATCCATTAGTCCACAAGTCCTGGGATATTTATTCAGTCTGCATTTTGTCATTTTAGGATACATTTACATTACATCCCGTCTATCTAGCTGACACTTTTCCCAAGCGACTTACAGTAAGTGCATTGAACCATTAAGTTACAACCCAGAAAATGCAAGAATCATGAGAGTACATATAATTAATCAAATTAGCAAACTGCTTCAACTGCTACATTATACAATAAAAGATAAAGAAGTTGTTTATTCTTTATCATTACCTCACATTACTTTTTTTTTTAGGTGATGCCCTTGTCCAAAGCCACTTACAATAAGTGCATCCAACAATGAAGATATAACCCAAAAAGTGCAAGAATCATTTGAGCACATAAAATGCATCAAGTAAGCCAACTGCTTTAAGTGCTACAATAAAGAAACAAGAATAAAGTATGTTTATTTATTATTTAAAATTTATGTTTTGTTTTTTTAATCATGGGCCAAGATGCAGTCTGAACAGATGTGTTTTCAGCCTGCGGCAGAAGATGGGTAGGGTTTCAGAGGTCCTGATGACAGTGGTGAGCTTGTGCCACCATTGTGAATCCAGGACAGTAAACTATTGATATTTTGTTGAGTGGTTGCTGGGGTCCCCATTAGGGAGTAACAAGCTTTTTGGCCATCATGGACAGGCTGGGGTATATGGTTTGACCGTGTTCTGGATTTAGGATTGGTCAAAGCCATTTGCAGCATGGTAGGCAAATACCAGAGACTTGAATCGAATTGAGCAGCCACTGGTAGCCAGTGCAGGGTGCGGAGGATTGGTGTAATGTGGGAGGAGGTGGGTAGGTTGAAGACCAGCCGAGCCGTGGATGGTGCATGTGTTGTTCTTCAACTGGTTGTAATACTCGATAGTAGAACTGCTACTAGTGTGGTTGTATGAACAGGACCTACCTGGAGAGGTTTGGTCTAGCTGTCTGTAGCCCTCCGTGTTAAGGGGGTGGAAACCTCAGCATCAGCATCAGTATCAGCTGGACTAACAGGTTGTCCACCAGGTCACTGGTGATAGTCGATCGGCATAGTACTATGTTTAGTACAATGGCATGATGAAATCGTGACAAGTAGCATTATTTTTACTCATATTATTATTATTTAAATGATTATTCATATTATTATAAACATTATTATTATTATTCCTAGTAGTATTCATATTATTATTATTCATATTGGAATTCATATCCATATTCATATTTATATAATTGTTGTTATTGTATCATATTTATAAAGTTATCAACTTTATGATGACATTCAATTATCACAAATTGGGGTGCTTTACTGCCACCGTGTGTTTGAAAAGTATATTGCAATAAACTCTGCACATTTGGTGAGTTGTGAATGTCTCATGGTTCCATTGTCTAGACCGAAACTTGTTATTAAGGCTCACTCCTTAATAATTAAACTAAATGCATGTGGTGTTATGCGTAGACTCGGTCAACCTAGCATCAGGTTGAGAGTTAGTCGCACAAATCAGACTTTATATTAAAGGTACAATAGGGCTTGTACATCAGAATGCATCATGTTTTTTTTTTGTGGCGGAAACACCGGAATTTTGTGATGCCTTGAGACAGTTGAAATATTTAAAAATCCTAAATAAACTTAAATATACCATAACCTGGGTTAATCAAACCTTTGTTTTGTCATAGTATCACATGATATACACTGTGGCAGTTTCAAACACAACAATGTTTGTCATGTAACAAATCATTTCATGATTAATTACTAAACAATGACCAAAACAACATTCCTACTAATAACATTCCTATGCTCATAAGTGGAGGGCGTCATTGCGATGTGACGTCACGATATACAAGCCCTGTTTGTAACATTGACGCAAGTAAATGCACCGTAAGGCACAGGCCATAACAAAAACAAGCGTTCCCACATCAATTTCAAAGGAGAACATACTGTACTGTCATCAAAGAAACCTGTATTTTGATCGTTTCCTTAATCACTGATGACATATCATGGTCGTTTTATGATTTAGTACAGTACATTTTTTACATAGCCTATAGCTCCTTTACTATCTAAAGACTAGCACAAATCCGGTTGAACGGGGAATTTCATTATGTGTCCCTTCATATTTGTTTCAACCAATCAAGTACATGGAAGCGGGGATCTGTGGGTGTAGTTAGCTATTAACAGCTACAAACTCGGCCAGCAGTAGCCTACTTCTGTAAAAAAAAGTGTCTGCAAAGGTTTCAAATCAACACTGTGTATTGGTCTACTGTAGAACTACACTAATTGTAAGTGTGCTATAACATAGAAGGACGGCTGGATCCAAGATAAATAATCCAGGATCCAGCAGTCCTACTCATGCATGGTCCTACTTAGTTACTGCAGAACTTATTGGGGCAGAGTGCACAGAACCTGGGTCAGGAACCAGGGCCACGGTCGGATAGTCTTTTGTTCTTAGGAAGGTTCCTCACTGAGTGAAATTACCATGAAGTAGGCTATCTAAGTGGCAGCCACGACAAGAGCTTTTCGAATTATCTAAATGCTAAGTTAAAGGGGGTCCAATGCTTCCTTTCTTATCCGTTTTAGCATAGGGTACACTGGACCATCCTTTACGAATGGAAAGGAGATAATGCCGTCCCACAATTCATTGCAGCACGAACATTTAAAACGACGCACCATTCGGCCGTTCACGGAAACAAACGATCAACATGACCCGACAATTATTTTACTACAATCATACTAATTGGGATCTATGTCCATAAATATGAGTGGACAGGAGTTTGAGCGTGAGCAACCATTATCAATGTGAAAACTATTTCGTTTCCCTTCTGTGACTGGGAGCCTTTCTTATTTTTATTTTTTTTGTTGTTGCATGAAACAACACAGTAAGAACGCAGAGGGCAAAGTATCTAAGATGCGGTTTTGGTAGTCCATCTTCGGAACATTGTAGTTTTATCACGGCAGACCTTCGTCCATAACATCCGCCGTCGCATAATGACGTAGCCTATTGTAAATGCATTCGGATTATTTTAGCACCGAGGTGGTCTTTTCCTACGGCTAAAGTCTAATTAATTATGCTTCACATCTGTCCTTGACCTCATGACGTTTTCTATCGAGGTCAAGGAAAAGTGGTTAGGAAAGGACCTAGGACGTAATTTCTTTGACTATCCGACTGCAACACAGGACTGCAAGGGAAGGAATTACGCCCTGTTTCCTAACGGAGATTACAGTGCCCAGTCTACAGGGTGTTGATTTGAGACCTCTACAGACGGTTTTTTATTTTGTATATATATTTGTGTACAGTTTACTGGAGGTGGAGGACTACTTTATGTATACCAATTACGATCTTATCCCCGCCTCCCGCAACATGATTGATCGAAACAAAAATTAAGCGATGGAAGTCGAATCAGACTTTAGATGTTTATCTCTAACATATTAAGTCTGATTTGTGAGACTAGAGCGGAAGTAATGCATTGTATGGGTTGTTATTCTCTTCTAGAGGAAGTCGGAACGTGCTCTTATCAGCCTACAAAGCATCCTAGAATAATAGGCTACCTTAACCCAAATTACCCGAGATGTATCAACTTCGAAAATAAATGTATTCTCAATCGTGGATGTTTAATTAGATATAGACTACATTGCAGGGATATAGAATAAATTGCAGATTAAATCTCACTGAACCCATTGATGAGAGAGCACACAAAACATGCACACACGCACACAGATCCCGCCCGCGGCCCGATCCACAAATATTTGGTACTTAAACAAATTATATCCAAAAGGATATTTCACGATCCACAAATATCATTTTTTAGCTTGAGTCTTGTAAAATTGTATCCACAATCACTTTCCGAACTTTATTTTTAATGTTAACTAGTCTATACGCATTTGTGGATCTCGTTGAGTTTTGTCCAATGTGTACCGCAGTGTAAGCTATTACATGAACACACATTGGCATGTAAACTACTACAAATACGATCTACATATTGATTCATAATTTCCATATTTCTCTGAACAATTAAAAAATCCTTCAGCGCTGATAAAGTTGGTCCGTTTTTAAGCGTGTAGAAAGGGGTGAAAGGTCCCGTATTTAAATTATTTGCGCACGCGCATCGGTGTACAGATGGGACTTGGTCTGCTGCTCATGTATTTCTTTCTTCATTCTGCCAGCAGCTTCTCGCCGGTGATTTAACTCTACACGTTTCTCACTTAGTTTTTTTTTCTTCTCAGCCCGACAAAGCATAGGAAATGAGTGGGGATTACTCCCATAACAACAACCAGGTAATACAAAGCATAGCTTATCATGTCTCTAAAGTTTGACTCCAGTTAAATCCGATTACTTTATTTGATGGTGTATTATGTGGTTTGGTTGACAGGTTGGCTAACTGTTACCAGAGCTAACCCGCGCTAGCTCGGCATGTTTTGTAGCCATCACATTTGATTGTTAGACTTTGCTTAACAACACTGTTATATTTGTTAATTAAAATGATGGGCATGAGAGAACATGGGTGTGTACATATCTTGATAACTGCATCAGTATAAAACGGAGTAAGTAAAACTCATTAAGTGAGCTTTGCCTCTCGGCAGTAAAGGCTAGACATACTTTAGTGCCATGTTACCAGCCAGCGTAGCATGCTAACCCTAGCAGGCTAACCAGCAAGCTAACTACTGCCTCCCTACCGTCCACCAAGTTTAAAGTTAGTTAGCCGGCTTTCAAGCTAACGCTATCTGAACATGCTTATTTTTTCTATATTTTCAGATTGACTGTGGCCCTCGAAACAACGGTGAGTCCACGAAATTGTGTCGGTAATACAAAATGATGACTCAAAATTTGACGCGTCTACACAATTTCATAACGTTAGTTCTCAGCAGAGGACAGAAATGGCGACCAGAGACTAAGTCCTCTCCCTCTCTCAAAAGCGCCTATTGTTCAAAAAGAAGGGCTTCAAAAGGCATTTCGGGCATTTATTGTCTCTATTGTGTCCATTGTTTTAGTACATTCTGACGTATTTTACGTGTTTACATGTTCTATTTTTCTTTTTAGTGTTCTTCAGATGCCACATTTGTTATCTGAAAGTGAGGGTTTGGGGTTTGCGGACTTAGTCTCTACGCCATTTTCTTTTTTCGCTCTAGCGGCCTGGCTCTACTGTAGCACTGAACATTGGCTATGGAGTGCAGATGACTGTCTGGAAGCGAAACGCGCAGGGACAATACTCGATCCACTCTCATCCTGGAGGTTTAGATAGGCCTTGCACGTTGTCTCTAGTAAACGTTGTTGCCGAGATGGTGTTTAAAAATATATATAGTTATCCATGGTTTTAGTAGCATTCGCCATTGAAAGCAATCTGGCTACAGTTGCCTTGTGGGGCAAACAGTTTGGTACAGGGCACACATTGACAACAGCATCTATAGCGATATATATAATGTGTGTGTGTGTGTGTGTGTGTGTGTGTATATGTGGATAGATGGATAGATACATAAATATATGCTTTTCCATGGGATGTCCCTGATCTGAATTTAAGCCCCAATTAACTTTACAAACAAATAATAATATAAATTATTTAAATATAGTATATATTGTGTGCCATTGTTTTAATGTGGATGGTGCATTATTTTATATATTTTTTCACCGCCCAAAGCAGTCTGTAAATACAAGTGTTATAGGCCAAACTAGTCTTCTGCTTTAGGCGAAGGACTTCTTGGACACTGTCAAACAGTGTATGTAGTAGTTTTAGTTAATGCTAAATTAGCAGAGAATTGTCTACGGATAACTTGATAGCTTGATTTATATATATATTTTAAGTATCAAAGGGACATTTTTTCATTAGTCCTGTGTGTTTGTGCTGCTATACCACCAGCTGTTATCATAGTCTAAATAATCATGCTCTGAGTTGAAGTGAGTTCTCTGCATGTGTTCCTCTTTGTTCATAGCAACCTTTAGAAAAGATGACAATATACCAGCAAGAAAAAAATGAACTGTCCATATTATATTTCCCCATTAATGTCCACATTCCTCATCATTATTTACCTCAGTCATTTAGGTAAGGCATTTTGGCTACTTACTAAAGGTAGCCTGCTCATTTGTTAGCAATAGTAAGCTGATAGTCATGTTTAGGTGTAGCATTGGGTATAGATTCATCGGTATGTGTTTTCTGTTTAAGAATGATGGGGCATGATATGCTCCTCCTGTTCAGTCTTTTTGTCTATGATTTCTCTATATCTGAAAACAGAGCAATTGTGCAATCAATGACTGTTTCCTGCTTGACGTTAAGAGGGCTTTCTTAACCTCTGCTAAACAGTTTTTTAAGTCCAGAAAATGCAAAGCTGGCTTTGTTTTTTTGCATGTTACAACCTGTCCCACATATCAGTCTCATAAAATGTAGTGACACTAGCGGATGCTGTCTTTCCATAAAATAGGTCTTTGTGGCATGAGCATTTAATGTCTATTTTAAAAACTAGACTTGTATGTATAATTTGTGCACGTTTTGTTTGCCATATGTATAAAAAGGACTCAACTTCTCATGTTCCTGTATTGCCCCAAAAAAACACACAATGTTGTAATGAAGAAAAGCTGATGTCCATTTCCTTCGTCCTAAGATCCTCACAAACATAAAGACAAGTACAAGGAACATAAAAACAAGGACCACAAGAAAGACAAGGAACGTGAGAAATCAAAACATGCCATCAGGTAGGGCTGCTATCCCATTGGTCAACTACATGATTATGTTGCGTTGTCGTCCGCTGGACCTGGTGGGATCTGTGCTGTGTGTGAATAGTCATGACTGTCTTCTGATTACCAAGTTTGTCGGTGTGTCATTGGTATGGAAATCCAACCACTCTGTTATCAAAGTAATCGTAGTAGTCGTGTGGTTTGTGTTCCGCCTAAGGACGATGTTTTTATATTGTTTGCCTCTTAAAACTCCAGTGACCACAAGGATGCTTCTGATAAGAAGCATAAGGACAAGGAGAAGATGAAGCACAAAGAAGGCAATGCAGACAAACACAAGGACAAACACAGGGACAAGGAGAAGAGGAAGGAGGTGAATATCATGCAAATTCAATGTGGCAATTGTCGTTTTTTGAGATGGCTAAATGGAGGTTATTCCCAAGCTCCATCTACCTGTTTTATGTATAATTCTGTAAAGTAGGAAACCTTTTTAAAAAATGTATTAGGTGGGTGAATCCTACAAAAAGTAGACATTTCTGTAATTGGGCGACTTTTTGAAATTCATAGCACTGATAGCTAACGTGTAATTTACTTGCTAACATGATGATGCAGTTCCTTCATTGGGTAGTAGATGGGTCCCCGTTCAACCAGGGGGTTAACACATTCTAAACAAATACGGATGACATTATTGGTCGGGATGGCCTTTAAATACTCCTGTTATCTCCAAATTTAACCCAAGCGTCAATGGTCAAATCTATAAACATCCCTCTGTGTAAAGCAGAAAGAGGCTCAAACCATGGTTGGTTTGTATTGTGAGTTGAGTTACAAGGTACTATTTTAATAATTTGCTTTAAATCCCTCATCAGACCTATCTCATTGTGAATCATGCTCTTGGGGCTGCAAAGGGACTGGAGGATATAGCTAAATGGACTGTGTGCTAATTCAAGATGTAAAAAAAATTAGCAATATGAAAATTGGTTTTCCAATACGAGGACAGGCTGTGATTAATCACCATGAGCTCAAGCAGTTATGTTCTATGCCCCCCCACCCCTTTTTTTTTTTTTAATATATATATATAAATTCTTGACTATTTTGTTCTTAATTTTGTTCCTCGATTTCAGGTGAAGTCTGCTGACGGAAAGGTCAAAAAGGAAAAGGAGAACGGCTTCGCCAGGTAAAGCTTGGGAGACATTTGACCGTCCACTGCCTTTAGCGACTGGCACACATGTTTAAAAAGAATGGGAGAGGATTGATTTTCCGGGATGTCTTCTTTTCCAGCCCTGGCCATGTGAAATCCGAGCCCGAGGATGACTTTTACCACTCTCCCAAGCAGGAGAAGTCTCTTAAGAGGGAACGTGATGAGGACTTCGAGTGAGTTTAATCAGTCCACCTTAACGCTGTACTATCATTGGTGTTTTATCATGTTGGATCCGGAAGCCCAAGTTAGACACAGGGAGCTATTAAGAAAATTTTATTTATTATCATATATTTTGTGATTAATGTCTAGGATAAAGGTTGGTTTCTTGTAGTGTTGTGTGACACCGGTGTATCACATTCACCATCTTCAAGGGGCCCAATCCAGGTGGACCAGTTTCTTCCAGTAACTGCACACTTGGCCTGTGAACCACATGGTCCACCCTGGCTAACTATGATAGTTTGCTCCTTTCCAGGTCCGAGTTCAAGCCTAAGAAGATCAAAATTGAGAACGACAAGGCCAAGGGCAAAAAAAGGAAACAAGACAGTGAAGTAAGAGCTGTGGTTATGAGTGACGATGTGTTTTAATTTGAGGTTGGATCTTTATTCTGGCTACAATCCCATTGATTGATAGCGATAACTTTTTTAAGAACAGGAAGTTCCCCATGATAGCCTGTTGTTGTGATTTATGGTGTTGTGTTTATACTGCACACTACTCCGGCCCCTAGCGGGTCTAACGCAGGCTCACTCCATCCTGTGTTTGTTTTTAGGACGTAAAGCCTAAAAAGACTAAAAACAACAAAAAGGGAGAAGTCGCAGACGGCAAGAAAAAAGGCAAGAAGGAGCCAGAGGAGAAGTGGAAGTGGTGAGTTTAAGTACTTGTGTATCCGTAGTGCTTTTAAGCATGGCATTCCATAAATGGTGGTGCAACTACGCTGCGGTGGGGAGAAGGGTGACCGTGGCTCTGTGTGATGCATCCCAGGTGGGAGGAGGAGCGCTACAAAGACGGGGTCAAATGGCGGTTCCTGGAGCACAAAGGACCCGTGTTCGCGGCCCCGTACGATCCTCTTCCCAGCAATGTCAAGTTCTACTACGATGGTTTGTCTTTTTAACCAGTCATCAGTGTGTAACTGTAACCTGACAATTGGTCTGGTGGGTGATCGTTCACTGTGATTTCACAATTTGGGGGGGAGAAGCTCAATATAAACCCGACCCAAGCGCATGCTGGTGCAAAACCTAATCAACCAGATTTACCAACGGTCAGCTGCTGCTAATTTTTACGTTTGTTTACGATTCAAACGGATAACCTTCTTGCTAGGATACCATTTGACTGTTGTGAGGGACATTTTGCCGTAGTAGTTGTGGATATAAAGAGCTTACTGACTGATGTTTCCATGTGTTCCCCAGGTAAGCACATGAAGCTCAGCCAACCAGCTGAAGAGGTCGCCACCTTCTTTGGCAAAATGCTGGACCACGAGTACACGACAAAGGAAGTCTTCCGGAAAAACTTCTTCAAAGACTGGAAAAAGGTAGGAATGAGAACGGCAGAGCGAGTGTTCACATGTAGCAGTGTCTTTAAAAGAAATATTCAAAGGAGTTTTATTTTGGGAATCGTACAAGATCGGTTTTTAAGGATGCAGTCTTCTGCTGGTCCATACAGGAAATGTCTTCTGAGGAAAAAGGCAAAATAACAGATCTGAAGAAGTGTGACTTCAACGAGATCAACGACTACTTTAAGGCCCAGTCCGAGGCCAGGAAGGCCATGTCTAAAGAACAAAAACTGGTGAGCTATAGGTCCCTGTAAATGTTTAACTACATTCGTGGTTAGTATAAAATCTCCTGACTATCAACTTCTTCTACTGTTAATCACAAGTTCTTCTTCTCGATGTGTGATAGAAAATCAAAGAGGAGAACGAGCGGATCCTACAGGAGTACGGCTTCTGCCTCATGGACAACCACAAGGAGCGCATCGCTAACTTCCGCATCGAACCCCCCGGCCTCTTCCGTGGCCGCGGAGACCACCCCAAGATGGGCATGCTGAAGCGCCGCAGCAGGCCGGAGGACATCATCATCAACTGCAGCAAGTGAGTGCACACCACCGGCTGTGGGGGGGACGGGTTGTAAATGTAGGGCTTCGTGATTACAACAAAAACCATAATTGCTATCGATTTGCCTGATATTGTGATTACGACTTAACGTAATTATCGATTCAATTTGCCAACCTGACCCCCATTAGCTGACACCTTTATGACCAGCCAGTCGTTCTGGGGTCCAAGACAATATTGCATATTACACAAACAGTTATTATTTAACAATTGCAGAGAAAACATTTGCAAACAATTTTTTAATTGCGGCACATTGCTTTGTGTCACATTTAGACGTAAAGACAACATTCTAGCGCCCTTTACGGCAAAGCTTGTGAATCGTTAGGCTGCTTATTGCTGAGTTGTAACGGTTTGTAGTTGCTTCCTTTCTCAATGAGTGCAGAGGCCAAAACCGCAATTTCATTAATGAATTAATTCAATTAATTATGCAGCCCAAAGTAAATGTAGGCCATACCATGGTGTGTCAACGTTCTGACTTGACTTTTCCCCATGACCCTTTCTGCTGCCCGTAGGGACTCCAAGCACCCTAAGCCTCCCCCCGGTACCAAGTGGAAGGAGGTTCGCCATGACAACAAGGTCACCTGGCTGGTGTCCTGGACGGAGAACATCCAGGGGTCCATCAAGTACATCATGCTGAACCCCAGCTCCAGGATCAAGGTACACACACACACACACCTTGTTTAAACTCAATGGTTGCTGTAAAGGGTTTTTATATCAGTGAGCGATTTTAAGTTCCAGCTGTACTCAAAACCCTGGCACGACACATAGCGCTATCCATTAAGATCCATTTTATATAACGTGTTGTATTTTAGTCTTGTCTGCACAACGCTGCGCGATGCGGCACTCCGTAGCTCATTGGAGTCTGACTGCTTTCATTTGTAAATCTCATTTTGTCCTTTTAAACCCCCTTTTTGATACAGTAATGGTTTTAAATCAAGAGTCATGATTATCAAGTCTCTTGTGTGTGTGCTTGTTAGGGGGAGAAGGACTGGCAGAAGTACGAGACAGCGCGTAGATTGAAGAAGTGCGTGGACCGCATCAGGAGCCAGTACCATGAGGACTGGAAGTCAAAGGAGATGAGAATCCGCCAGAGGGCCGTGGCACTCTACTTCATTGACAAGGTGAAGGCCTTAGTCATGGTGGAAACTAGACCCCAGAGCAGGGGGTGGACGGACTATATCGGCCACCTACTGGAAGGATGTCGTCCTGACAGTTAAACTGACGCCCTGCTGTTTGTCTCTGACCAGCTGGCTCTGAGAGCTGGTAACGAGAAGGAGGAGGGGGAGACGGCGGACACGGTGGGCTGCTGCTCGCTGCGCGTGGAGCACATCAACCTGTACCCCGAGAAGGACGGACAGGAGTTTGTGGTGGAGTTTGACTTCCTGGGTAAAGACTCCATCCGCTACTACAACAAGGTCCCCGTGGAGAAGAGGGTAAGGATGGTGGATGAGCTCCCAGGGACATTACTCCTACTTTTTCTACATAACTTTTTTTTTTGGGGGTTGGTGTGTGAATGTGTCGTTTTTTCTCTCCCAGGTGTTTAAAAACCTTCAGCTGTTTATGGAGAACAAGGGGGCAGAGGACGACCTGTTTGACCGGCTAAATGTGAGTAAAGTGCATCACACAATCATGGTCATATTCAGAGCCAACTCTCAAAGGCACCCTTGTGATCCAAACTTTACATATGTGGTGGGGGTGGGGTCTCTTTTTTAAGCATGAGGTCTTGTGTTTAGAGTTTGTTCTCTTCCTCCAGACCTCCATCTTGAACAAGCACCTGCAGGAGCTGATGGAGGGACTCACGGCTAAAGTGTTCCGTACCTACAACGCCTCAATCACCCTGCAGCAGCAGCTGAAGGAGCTCACCACCCGTAAGCACCCAACCATGAATACCAAAACCGTCGGCAGCCCAGAGCATCCATTTTCAGAGGTGTTCAGAGACTTATCTCCAAGCCTAATTTAGTGGAAAACCCGTTTTGGCGTAGCCTTCATTTTACAAGCCTCTACCTGGCTGGCAAAAGCTGCCTTTTCATTTGTACAAGCTGCACTTTGCAGGGGGTCTTTAAATGATGTGCATAAAAGTTATGAGCCTTTTTGATCCATTTCCAGCGGATGAAAACATTCCAGCAAAGATCCTGTCCTACAACAGGGCCAACAGGGCGGTGGCTATCCTGTGTAACCACCAGAGGGCAGCACCCAAAACCTTTGAGAAATCTATGCAGAACCTCCAGGCGAAGGTAAGCGCCCATCAGTAGTACATCTTGTTCTAAAAAGCTAGTGACTTGCCTGTGTTTTCACTTAAGTAGAAATGGTCGATGTTTAACTTGTTTTATTGAAATGCTGTGCCCGAACGTTTAACTCATTAATTTCTGAAGTGAGAGCAAGATATAAGCTTTGATAATGGATCAGATATTTTAGAAATGTGCTTATGCATTTCTTTTGGGTCTAATGTCTACGTTGCATTATATAAAGCATGATTTTCCTGACGAGGCCATACAGTCATGCGCAGTTGTATTAACATTTCCCATCACTAAATTCCCTGCTTTTTATTATTTTAGATTGACACAAAGAAGGACCAACTTTCAGACGCCAGGAGAGAGATGAAGAGCGCCAAAGCGGACGCTAAAGTACGGAGAGACGAGAAGTCCAAAAAGTAAGTACTAAAAGATGTGCAGAGCAGCACAGCTGTTAGAGGAAAAACAACATGCCTCCTTCAGGAAATGCACATGCTCACCTCAACGCTCTCCTCCAATCAGGACGGTGGAGACCAGGAAGAAGGCAATCTCCAGGATAGAGGAGCAGCTGATGAAGCTTGAGGTGCAGGCAACCGACCGAGAGGAGAACAAGCAGATCGCACTGGGCACCTCCAAGCTCAACTACCTGGACCCTCGCATTTCCGTGGCCTGGTAAGACCCTTTACACCACAACATCGAAACAGAACCGACTAGCTTGTTGGGGTGTTGGGAGTGCCTGACCAAACGTTCAGAGCTCCAAAAAACCCACAATTAATCCAGTGGATCCAAAATGGCTGCTCCCCAGGATGGAAATGGCTGACTCTTTGTGGTATTCTGTGTCTTTAGGTGTAAGAAATGGGACATCCCTATCGAGAAGATCTACAACAAGACCCAGCGGGAGAAGTTCGCCTGGGCCCTCGACATGGCCGAGGACGACTATGAGTTCTAAGTCAGAAATGTCGGCGATTTTACCTAAATGACGCGCTCTTTTAACAGACATCTTGTTTTTAGCTTAAATGACTTTTCACCCGGTGGCCAGACCCAACGAGGGCAATGGCGAGTGTGTGGGTTTGCGTGTACATATTGGGTGGACGGGAACGGCAAGACGCTGTGAGGTGGCTAGAGTGCGTTGTACTGCTGACCTGAGGCTATACACGCATCGGAGCGTCAGGTTTTCCTGTGGTCTTGGCAATCCCCATCCTACACTAATGCCCCACCTCGCACACAATGGAAGGGTGGGGGGGGATCTGGAAATACCTGAACTTTGAACTCTGTGGTCCTTATAGCTACTGTATTCAGCAAAAACAACACATGTATAATTTTATTTCTGTCTTGTTAGCCCACCCATGTAGTATTAATGAATTCTATATTTTGATAGAAAGTAAGCTAAATCAGATGAATTCCTTAAATACACCCATGCGCCTTTTTGGAGGAAATGCAAAACTTTTGTTTTTGAAGTGTGCGTGTCTGTGTGCAGGAAAGGGATAAAACAAAATCAGTGTGGGTGACTATTTAAACTGGATTGTGTTAACATGTAACAACGTAAAATGCTGGGACAGGGCGATGAAATACTGCAACCATGTCGATATTTAACAAGCAGAATGTGAATATTAATTTACAGCCTCTATCAGGGATGTCTTTTTAAAAATGTAAATGTGAACTTTTTTTTAACCAATTAAGTTGCCAGCGCCCTCAGTCTTTGTGCGTAGGCCTGTCTACATTTGATTTTAACTGAAATCATTTTAATGATGACGAGGAAAAGAATATCCCTATTCTGTTACTTGAAGATGATATTTTAATGTATTTTAAGTTGGTCAATGGAGATTTCTTTTTTTTTCTCCCCTTTCCTGAAAAGGTGTTTATGTGAGAAAGATTTCAATTTTGCCAAAAAAAAATACCAATCTGTTACAATACAAGGCAGGTTTTTCTAATGATGTATTGGCGCAGTACATTTGATGTGTGATAGATTTGCAAAATGTTCCCACTCAAAACAGGAGGATCATGTTGGTGTCTGTAACAAAAAAAAAAATCAACGTCCTCTCCCTGTTCCATGACATTTGTCATAGCCTCTGATCATTTTGGGTTTCTACGCACCGCTGTAGGTTTCCAAATAAATAAAACCCCTACAACTCCGTTTGGCATTTGGTTGTTTTTGGTTTTTCGTTTATTATGCTTCATGTAAACACACATGGCTTCTGAGTGCAGTCTCTACCACCCTAACACGAGGGCCCAAGAGCCCTAAGCTGCCTGTTGATTTTGGACTAGACGCCCTAAGAGTTGCTGCCAAAATTGTCTTTTCGGAGAATCTGCATATTTGCTTTCACAGCCATCTATAATCTCCTTTCTGTTGAAAATGATAGAACGAGGACATGCTTAGATTGAAATGTAATGTTGGGTATGGAATCTGTAACGTGCGTACTGCGTAGTGAGTCAACATGGAATTCTTCTATTGTTATTTTGTACTCCACTCAGGAAGGATTTCATATCGTTTGCAAGCATCTGGCAAACCGGTGTCCAAATTCTTGGTGTATAAATCCACTGTTGATTTTTCAGGGAAAAAATGATCTAATCCCCATTTTCATAACCTTAACCCTACATAACACCAATATTTTATTTTATTTGGCAATGGTTAACCTGTGCGATTATGTTTTCTGCTATGGTAGCCACATTTTTCAACTGCAGAGGTGAAACATTCTTTAATATAGAATAGAGGACTTCTTGCCACTAGGGGTCACTATACATTAGTCCCATATTTCTCCGAAAAGCTTTGATTGTTTCTACCGGCAACTTAACTAATTAATATGCAGACAGTTTTTTAAGTGTGAATCTCACTACTAGAACTCTTGGGAGTGTTTGTAAGAAAATGGTGAGGCGTAAATGCTTGGTGAGTATTCTGTTTATTCTGTAAAGATTCAGAAGTTTAGAAAGGATGATACAACAGTGCTTTATGATCAAGAGTATTTCATAAAAGTTTTAAGTGATCTTAACACCGTAAGTCCAGATTCCATTAGTCTCAAACCAAAATATTTTTTGTAACATTCGACACAAGTGCATACACTGCTGGTAGGAGAGTGACCTCCAATTTCACTTTGGATGGTATAGCACCGTTCTTAGCTTTTTAGCAGCTCGACAAAGATGCAGCTTAATAGGATTTATGTAGTGAATGTATGTTTTAAAAGAACACAAGAAAATTCAGAGGAGGGGAAAAAGCACCTCCAAATTTGGCTCTCTAGCTACCATGATATCTCACTCTGTCATGTCAAGGGGTCAAATTGATTATTTTTGCATTTAACAACATTATTCATTTAGTCAGAAACAATAATTGATACAATTACAGCTTAAACATTTCCAAGTGTACAGAAAGCAGCACAAGTTATTATTTTTCCACAGATATAGACCAACAGTGACTATTGTTGCACGGACAACTTATTGTTGCACTGACAATCTTTTGTTTTTTTGGAAAGCGCAGCAGCTGAAAAGCTAGGTGATAGCCAGAAGGTGAAATAAACACATGGACAGAGCTGAGTAAGGCAACTTTAGCGTGACAGGCTTCTCTCCACATTGGGTTTGCAGGGCAGTGTAGTGTATTGATCTCCACAAAACTATCAATATGCTCACTCTGGGGCAGTGTGATTTTAGCATTGCTGTCTTCTTTTTCTTTTTTTTATAGTGCATTATATGGTTATAGTCTCTTGTGTGTAGCCAACATTTATACAGACCTAAAAAAAACATCTTTTGATTGCATCTGGACTTACAGTGAGTATAGGATTGAGTAAATAGAATTTAACAAACAGAGTAACGGAAACAAGTACAATTCAAGGCAGTGCTGAAGTACTGGTTGCTAAAAAAAATAAAGAAGTAAAAAATAAAAGGTTCACAAAGCTAACAAGAACATTTCCTTGACACATCCTTTTTTTCTGTTTGTCCAGTCAGTACAAACCATCTTTTATAGTGCAGTTTTTATTCATATATATATATTTATATATAATTCTCCCTCTGCCCAAAACATTATCTGTCGTCATTCTCCTATTTTTTCCCCTCTTTCGGGTCAGTATGCCAAGTCAAGTGTGCGCGTCTTCTTTCCCTCTTTTGTTTTTTTTCCTTCCGTTAGATCCGTCGCTCCCTCTGACCGAGATCCGTGTG